>CAIGQW010055694.1:2659480-2691677 GCA_903798125.1 Danio choprae | reverse complement strand
AATAAAACATGCTGCATTTTCCCACAACGCAAACAAACTAATAAAACGTGCTGCATTTTCTCACGGCGCAAACAATTTACGAAAATGTGCTGCATTTTCTCACAACACTTGCAAATAGAACAGAACACAAGGGAAATGTTTCAAGAGGACGTGAAAAAACGTGAAAGACACTGCTGCGAAATTATTATTGTACTGTGACTATTGCTCAGTGAAGTTGTAGAGGATCTCTGAAAGGTTTTCTCGGAGTTTTTTATTTTTCCTGATTCTATTGTCTTTTGTATTTTATTAGCCTAAATAACCATAACCTAAATAGCTGGGTCTGTCACGTTGTAGGGTGCCCTTGAAACATTTCCGTTGTGTTCCTTTCTATTTTCAAGTGTTGTGAGAAAATGCAGGCGTTTTAGTAAACTGTTCGCATTGTGTGAAAATGCAGCGTGTTTTCTTAATTTTTTCGCATTGTGAGGATTTGCGACACGTCATTTCTTAATTTGCTGGTGTTTTTTGTATTTGCATGTGTTTTCTTAAATTGCAGCGCGATAAAGCTCTCTCGACCACTGTAGAAACAGGTAACCATTGACATACATAGTAAGAAAACCTAATGCCATGGAAGCCAACATTCTTCAAAATATCTTCTTTTGTCCTCAACAGAACAAACACAAAAACCTAAACTCAAACTGGTTTGGAACAAGTCATCAAGTCAAGACAATAACATGGTCCTTTTTAATAATGTTACGTTTTAGTATTACAATTAGTAGCTCATCAATTCATAAACGTGTGTACCATCTGTTCACACCCTAGAGACTGTTAAGTTTAGAGGCAGGCTTACATTTTCCTAAAAATCTCTTTGTTTTGTGAATCTAAAGTACGATTCACAAATTCACTCTCATGAATTAGTTCTACATTTCCCCATGAAATATGGTTACACTGCAAAAAAATGCTTTTCTTACTAAGATTTTTTTGTCTTTCAGAAATAGTATGTCAAACGTTCCTTAAAACAAGCAGATAATTTTGCTTAAATATTTACGCATTTCTTCTGAAAACAAGACAATATTTTTTACTTGTCTGGAAAATGCTTCTTGATTTAAGAATTTGTAGAGATTTGGACTAGAAACAAGACAAAAAGTGCAAGTAAGAATAGCATTTTTTTGCAGTGTATTATTATAAGAAACATTACATGCATAGGCTCCTATTCACCAATGTTTTACTATTACACTGTTCAAATGAAACACTGAGTAAAACTCTACCTTCTAAGGTCTTAAGTCTCATCACATGCTGAGCACAAGACCTTCCAACACTAAAACTGAGGACTTAAGATGTCAAAAGTGGATTTTATTTCCTAATCTTTTAGCAACATGACTAGCCATCCAAATCCACCTAACAACTTTGCTGCGGTTTCATTTATTGTCATCCCAATCTATCTGCACAAAACCATAAAACCCATGAATACATGCTCAGCATTCATTTTATAGCCCGATTTGAATGATTTTATAACAAATGGCACATAGCACAACTCTATGTCCATTAGTAAGAAGCCTGAATCACATCTCACTGGTCCTGCGAGGAACACAGATCAATAATGCTTTGCTATAGACTGTATTGATCCCCTTCTCCCTTTACACACTCAGATTCAGAGATTAATGCACAGCAGAAATAGTAAAAAGCAAAACATGACAATTAAAGCATCAAAACAAAAGAAGTGTAGTTGAGCTTTAAATAGTTTTTTTTTCTCCATATTAGAATAAATAAGGCCAAACTTTGACACAATTCATGATAACTTGCTCTGTTATATATTTTAATGAGCGCAGGTCAGAGTAAGTATGTTGTTTAATTTTTACATAAACATATCTGCGGTGATAAATGATTATGGGATATTAGTTCTGCCATATTTTGACCATTTACTTTCACAAAAGATCAGTTGAAACATTAAAGTAGACACTTGCATTTAAAGGGGACCTATTATGCTCCTTTTTTTTTTAAGTAAGTCTCTGATTTGAGTGTCTCTTGAGTGTGTAGACATTTATTTGATGTTTGTGTTAACATCTGGAAGATGTATTTATTAGAGCGTCTACTCATCTGCAAAACAAAACTTTAATGATAAATAGATGTTTATAAAATGTCTTTAAGATGTTTCAAATTTAGAATATTTATTCAGCAGAAATTATATCAGAACTTCAAGAGTTCACACTTAGATATTGCTTGATAATAAGAGCAGGTTTGGCATGCTGTCCCGGGAGAGAACCCTGAGCTCGAAGGTAATTGAGCCCAGGGCTCCCGCCTGGTCAATAAGCATGTGAGGGGGTACGAGATCAGATAGTTCTCGAGAGCTTCCCATGGTAAAGGAGGAAAGGTGGAGATGCGGTGGATTGGGAGATTCTTCAAGCAATTGTTAAAAACATCTGGCAAATGTGTTTGTACATGCGCTACCAGTTGGACATGCCAGCTGAGACTGCATGCAATGCTTTTTTTTTTTTTAATTCATACACCTAACCCTACCTCTCATAGTGACGTCACTAGCTCTATTGAGTGCATGTGTCTGAGACTGCAGTCAGATACTACCGGATTGGGACATTATCAGTATACAAAAGATGTATGGTGGAAGACATCTAAATTTATAAATGATAAAGCGCTGTCAAATTCTCTTTTACTGTATGAATATGTCATTTTAGTTTTTTTGAACTGTGATAAGAAGTTGGAAAATGCAGCTTATGTTATCCATATTTTGATTAATATCACCAAGTTTCATATCCATCGTTGTAAATTAAGCAGTCAGAGACCTCTTTTTTCAGTGGTACTTAATGAACTAGATATATGAATACTTTTAAGGAGAGTACAAACAAAAAAGCTGTTCAAACTGTGTATTTGTTTGACAAGTTTACGTTACTGTGAGTTAGCAAGGCCTAGCATTATTTGTAATATTACTTTTTCTCTATTTTTTATTATTTTACCTATACCCATTTGTCGGTGTACTTTTATATAACTCTATATGCTTTTCATACGTTTTATGTACACGCCTGGCATTGTTTTGCATTTGTCGTTCATGCATTAATAAAAAACAAAACACAGCAAAAAACGATTGGGAAGGGGTGTGATGTGAATTTGCAAATGCATGTTCACATATACAAGTTAAATCACCAACAATTAAACATTTGTATAGAATAAATTAAGAAAATACTGGTTTCACCTTTCTTTTTTAACCCTTGGGAAAACATCTTACCTCAGGCACATCCATTAGAAAGTGAAACACATCAAATGCATACAGCAGTGAGCACAACTCATTTGAAACAAACAGCCATGACAATATCAGATCTCTTTTTAATACCTCTGGGATTAAGACTGGGATGAAAGTTCACCTCAGCTATTAACCAGTAAAATCTCCATCCCATACAACAGGGTGCCAAATGGTGTTTTGAGGGCCAGTGTCTCTGGTTACCATGGCACTGATCTGTCTATTGATCGTCTGGCAGATGTCCACCACAACTGTGTTCCAGTACAACAGGATAAAACAGGACACACGATTCACTTTGGTAGGCTACTACTCACTCAAATGTGATACAAAATCACACAAAATAAAAATAATCCCATAACTTTATTTTATAAAACCTTTTAAACCTGTTTTTCTTAATAATAATAAAAATCTACTGTGCAGTACTTGGGCCTCACAATGTCGCAGTGGGTAGAATGTTCGCCTCACAGCAAGAAGTCGCTGGTTCGAGCCTCGGCTGGGTCAGTTGGCATTTCTGTGTGGAGTTTGCATGTTCTCCCTGTGTTGGCGTGGGTTTCCTCCGGGTGCTCCGGTTTCCCCCACAAGTCCAAAGACATGCGTTACAGGTGAATTGGGTAAGCTAAATTGTCCGTAGTGTATGAGTGTGAATGGGTGTGTATGGATGTTTCCCAGAGATGGGTTGCAGCTGGAAGGGCATCCGCTGCGTAAAACATATGCTGGATAAGTTGGCGGTTCATTCCGCTGTGGCGACCCCAGATTAATAAAGGGACTAAGCCGAAATGAAAATGAATGAATGAATGAATGTACAGTACTTTGTATAGTTATATTTACCATGGTATATACACATAGTAGTATTCCAAAGTAACTTGGAAGAATCCCACGGCACTGTTATGTAGCAGAAGTAAATCGTTCTATGGAACTTTAAACGAACGTTCTAAACCGTTCTAAAATTCTTTTAAAAACAATGACATCATCACGATGTCCCAGTGATCAAAATGTAAACACTTCATTGCTCAAGCCAACGTTAATAAAGCTGCTGCGGTTTTCCTATCCAGATATAGAGAACTGTTTGTATGACCGTCAGGAAATTAGTGTTAAACACAAACACTACACTGAAGAGAAGTTCTTACCTTCACTCGGCGCTTTATCCCGTGTCGTGCTCCGGAAAATCCACAGTGGCTTCCTCGAGTGGAAACGCGCCTGTAACAAACTCGGTGTGTGCGTGTGTGACTGAAAGTGTGTGTGTTTGAGCTCCCGGATTTGAAGTGTGTACACAGCGGCTTCTACAGCTCATTCCCAACTACTCTAGTTCCTTCTTCCTCTTTACAGTTTTTTTGTAAATACTAAATATACAGGCATTTATTTGAAGAATCTAGTTAATCTACAAGCCATCCATCTGCATCTACATGGATGTCTGTCTGAAATCCCATTTAATTTTTTATTCGAATTCAAATTAGTTCGAGGTATAGTTAAGATGCAGGATAACATTTTTAATCTGGCTGTCTGAAAAACATGAAATGGGAGGATTATGTTTTGTGTTACATACAGCAAAGTTTAAAATTAGAGACCAACCTACAATTTCCTAAATATTAAGGTCTCAGCATTGTCCTTCTAACAAAAGTAAACAAAAGTACTGATATAAAATTGCACCTGATGGTAATTTCCCTAATTATTTGACAAACCGTACTTAACTGGTATCTAAACTTTCCAGTTTGTACTGACTTTGCAAGATGGTGAACTGCTTAAAGCATGGGTCTCAAACTCAATTCCTGGAGGGCCGCAGCTCTGCACGGTTTTGCTCCAACCCTAATCAAACACAGCTGATGCAACTAATCAAGGTGTTTAAGACTACTAGAGACTATTAAGCAGGTGTGAGTTGGAGGTGGTTGGAGCTAAAATCTGCAGAGCTGCGGCCCTCCAGGAATTGAGTTTGAGACTGCTAGCTTAAACTGTCTAAAACAGTAAGTTGTTCAGCTGAAGACCAAAGGGAGTAGTCATTCAAGTCCCCTAAAAAAGACTTCCCTAAAGACAAATGTAGAGTGTGGAAATGTGGAGAATCTCAATGAATAATTGATTCAACAAAGCTGGAATTGACCAATTCATCTCTGAACAGGGTAAAGAAAAATCAAGAAAACCTGGACTAAATGTTGGTTTAAAGGATGCGTTCTGCAGCAGGAGTTGGGCCTCTACATCTACTTGGCAAAGTGAATGCAAATGTTTATCAGAAGCTCCTTCCTGCTTCCATCCTTCCTGCTTATCACCTTATCAGCAGTGATTTTCATGCAGGACACTAGCTATGTTTCAATGACAATTTTTATGTACAATTAAGTAGGATAAACCCTTTATCCGATAAGAAAAAATGTGCATAAGCTACAATGGAAACACATTTACAGAATAAGTTGCAGCATGCTCATAATTTTTTTAAAAACTTTTATAGATCATGTGATAATAATAACAATTAAAGCTGCAAGCAGCGATGAAAGGGACCTCACACCCGAGCTCACCGCCACCCGGTGGCCTTAGGATGACAGAGAACAGTGGACAATAAAAATAAAAAGCCGATATATATTAAAATACCTGAGAAAATCACTGATTTATTCCAAACTTCCTTCTGTCAGCAGGTGGCGCTATGACTGAGACTCAATATTGGCATGTAGATGGCTTCAGGAGAGTTTGGTTGAGATGTAAGTGCTTCCTCCTCCATGGCTAAGCATTGCACTTTCTCAGTCCGCCACGGACACGTCCCTCAGCAAAAACTCTAGATCTTCACAATTTAACATCACAAAGGCCTTTGGACTAAACTAACGGAACATGGATTAGATGTGATCAAATTTGTAGGAGTTTGTTACACTGTAAAACATGTCACTTCCTGTTGCCAGCAGGTGGTGCTATATCTACATCTGGTTATTGGCATGTAAACGTGTTCAGGTCAGGACTGTTATCAAACATATGGATTGTGAATCAGATCAGACAATGTATGCCTGAATTATAACAACTTTGTTTTGTGGCAAAACGTCAAAGTTTGAGAGGCCGCCACCAACAGGCCCTTCGATGAAAACTCTAGATCTTCGCAATTTAACATCGCCAAGGCCTTTAGATGACAATACCCAATTTTGGTGTTGATCTGATAAATTCCTTAGGAGGAGTTCGTTCAAATACCACGCCTGGAAATGGCAAAAACTGCACTTTTTTGCAGAGGAAGTTAAAAATATCCGACTTCCTGTTGGGTTTGACATTTAGCTCCTAGAGACTTTTTTGTAAGTGCCTGGTCCCTAATAATAATAAACAACACAATTCCAATAGGGCCTACGCACCGTAGGTGCTCGGTCCCTAAAAATGGATATGATTAGACAGCATTATTGTACAAAGCAGTGGAATGAACACAATGCACAACATCTGAAATGTTGCTTTGGTCATTTCAAAATGCTTAAGCCAAAGTCTGTCTTCAAAATGGTTCTGTATTATTACCTCCTGAACTGTCTAGAGGGGCTGCACTCCCAAAGAGTGGTCTCATGCCTCTAAAAGCAATTTTCATTATTATATATTTTCCAACTGCAGCAAATTCCACTTTTCTTTTTGATAATTAGCACCATGGAACAGGTGCTTTATTCGCAAGTGTTTCATGCAATATTCCAGCTTTGCACATAAGTCCAATTTGCATCACTGGATAGCTACTGAGCCTGGTCACAGAGCAAAATGGGCTAAAGCAGTTAATTGACGCTAAAAAAATGAAATGGCCAGCCCAGAGTCCTGAACTAAACCTAACTGAAAATTCTTGGTGACAAAGACATGATTAATCAACTCACAACAATTACTGTAGTTAACTGTGATAGAGATGATCACAGCAAAGGAGAGAAAGAAAGAGAGAGAACTGATGTGCTGATGTCATTCAAAGAAGAGGTCTGACTGCTGTAACCTTTAGCATGTTTAGCTGTAATCTTTCTTCATGCTACAATCATTGCTGTTCGCTATTTTTATACACAACATAAAATGTTTTTGATGAAGTGCCTTGGTTGTTTGGTAAAATACTGACTGGCAAATATGTCCTAATTCTAAATAAACATCACATTATTTCAGAATTTTCTAATATAAGGAATTGGAAGAGAATAAAATGCTTAATTTCCCAGAATGCAATTTCCTTTTGTGAGGACAATTTAATAAAAAAAACAAATATTGAAATGCAAATCAAGAATTACTGGTAAATAAGACAAAAGTGATGCACAAAACGTTGCACCTCTTTCTCTCTCTTTTATTTAATGTAAGACTGACAGATATTCAGGTTCGCAGAGGTTTTTAAAGGATATTTTGTCAGTTCTAACTAAGATTGTGTACTTAATGATACATAAGATACTCTACAGACAATTGTAAGCAATGTGACACACAGCAACAGTAAACGCAAATGAAAACAAAGCATGCTAGATCTGTGTAGATCTTTCAGACTGAAATTGTTTTTATTTTTGTTGTAGAAACTCAACATCAGCTAAAGATGTACTGATTTAAAGGATCATAAGAAGTGTCCAACATTTCTTTAGCTGAACACAATGGTTGTTCAGTCTCAAAAATCCTCAAAAGGCACAAACACACACATAATGGCCACACTGACAACAGGAACTTACTCTGCTGTTCAAACATAATATTTTACAAACTGGATCAAAGGTTCATTTACATTGTTGCTTCTTCAAAGTTAGCATTTAATTGCCATTTTAGTGTCTTTCCATTTATAGGAAACGTAAACCATTTAATCATTGACAAGCCAAAGATTGGTCCACAAATTTCTACAAGCAGCCCTCTACTGGTGTAATACATGTATTGTTCACACCGAAGTGTAAAGGCAGGAATCATAATACGTACCAAACCAACAAATAATAAGATTAATAATCAAAACAACACTATTTAAGCAATCATAAACAGCTATACTATCACTCGTTTACATACATTTTCTGTTTATTATAAACAATTCTGTGCAATTACCCACTTTGAAACGTATTAAAGTAAGGAAAAATACTGTGAACATCCATAATATTAGTTAAGGTTGAGCATGAAACTTACTGAAACACAAACCTAAACACGAGATAGTTAAAGATAGTTCACTCAAAAAATGAACATTGTCATCATTTACTCATCCTTTACTTTAAAACTAGTTTGAGTTTCTTCTGTTGAACACAAAAGAAGATATTTTGAAGACTGTTGAAAACCTGTAACCATTGACTTCCATAGTATTTGTTTTTCCTACAATGAATATCAATGGTTACAGGTTTTCAGCTTTCCTCAAAGTATATTATTTTGTGATCAACAGAAGAAAGAAACTAAAACTGGTTTGAACAATAAGAGCGAGTAAATGATGGAGGGGTGAACTATCCCTTTAATTCTACATATTTCCTTTCCTTAAATTTATGGGCGTTAAAGTCTGATGAGTAGAAAGGTAATGCTGGCACCTACTGACAGAACAGAAGATTAACCACTTTTAGTTAACCAGACAGAATGTGGGTCATATAAAAATAAAACTTGACTGAACAAATATCCCCCCCCCCCACTTCAATTTAATGCAAAGGCTGAAAAATTAAATCTGAAATGGTGTCAATTTATTTTATAATACTACATTTTACCGTAGAAGTTACAAGTTATAACCAATATAATATTCTAGTGTCTATGAACCGCATGAATAATAATAATATTAAATAATTCACCTAAGAAATTTAATTTAGTCACCCTCAAATGGTTCCGAATCTTTGTGAATTTCTTTCTTCTGTTGAACACAAAAGGAGATATTTTGAAGAAAGTTGCAAATACTATGAAAGTCAATGGTTACCAGTTTCCAGCTTTCTTCAAAATAGCTTTCTTCCTTTTGTGTTCAACAGAAGAAAGTAACTCAAATAGGTCTTAAACAAGCACAGAGTAATTATTTTATGACAGAATATTCATTTTTAGGATGAACTATCCCTTAGTAATCATTACTGTCATAGTCATTATCCTTGGTGTTTCGATATAAAAACTAGAAGCCTTATTGTTATACTCAAAAATGTGGACAGTAGAAAACAGACAACGTATCATCTTGAAAAATTTCTCTCTGTCTGTACTCATATAGTTCCCAAATTGAGGGCCAGGTAGATGAGATTGACGGTAGTGCAGAAAAAGCCTATGAGGTTGCAGAGGTTGGACAGACCATGGTAGCGGTAGAAGGTGCTCCTGTGCTCCTTGTATTTGGGGTCCTGTTCACGTAGTTTGGTGTATCCTTCCCTGCTGGAGCTCATGCCCACTTGATTTCCCAGACCGTGCTCCTTCTCGATCTCCTGCATGACCAGCATACTCTCTGTGGAAGATGGACCAAACCACTGCGCGTTCAGACCGGCCATAATCACAGCCACAAAGAACAGGCTCATCTGTTGAGGAAAATACAAACTGAATAACAATAGTGGGAATCCAAACATTGGAGTACACACACAGAGTTAGGGCTGGCCGATGGATTGAAATGAAAGCACAAACGTGATTGAGCGTTCTCATGCACATCTTGTCAGGGAAGTTCAAACTACTTATTTAAAATGAGTTGAATCAACACAATTCTTAAGCTTTTTTGGGGGGGAACAACTTCCCTGTTTTAAATTTAATCCACTTAAATTTGTAAAACAATGAAGTTAACTTAATCGATTTGTGTTGGGACAACTTGAAGGATTTGTGTGGAAGCCAGCATTTTTTTGTTTAATCAGTAGTAAATGTCCTCCAGAGGCCAGAGGGCGCTCTCATACAGAAACTACAAACACCCACAAAGAACAAACCCAGGAAATCCCCATAGAGTTTCTAGAGTTTAGTCCCCATAGAGTTTTTTTTAATAGAGCATTATAGACAGGAGATTCAACTGCTTTCATTGATTTGGTGTGACTAATAATCTCACAACTACAGAATCATCTCACAGAGGGGTTAATTTCAAACACTCGACTGAAATTAGAGCGAGTGTGGAGTAAAAAATGTTATCAAATGTGGAATTTTCACACTACACAGAGTTGTAGTTGATTGAGAAGCTACGCAAACAGCTGTCATGATCACAGAACGATAATATCAATGTTGTATATTTTACAATTTCCCTGGAGTTAAACAGTTGAGTTTTACCATTTTTGAATCTATTCAGCCAATCTCCGGCTCTGGCACTTTTAGCTTAGCTTAGCATAGATCATTGAATCGGATTAGACCATTAGCGTCTCACTTCAAACATTTTTGGAAGGGAGTTTTGCTAATTTTCCTATTTAAAGCATGACTCCTTTGTAGCTACATAGTGTATGAGGACCAATAGAAAATGCAATGATATTACGCAGCGCCTGAAAATAGTCCCCAGCTAGCTGTGTAATATCATTGTGTCATGGTACATCAGCAAAGTTCCTAAATTATCAGGCCTGAATGAGAGTATAGTTCCTATCTACTGTTTATCAGCCAATAGCAACTTTTTATTTTCAGTTGGTCTTAGTACACGATGTAACTGCACTATATAGTCATCAAATAAACAGATTAGACAGAGTTCACACATGTAGTCATTCATTCATCAGTCTATTTTGGGGCTATTCTTAGACATTATTAATTTTTTTTTACTGTCAGCTGACATATTTAGCCATGTTTTATCCACATGTATGTTTAGACATCTATTAGACATCTATTAAACACAGAATTGCTTAGTGGGAAGAGCTTTTGCCATTAAAATATGCTTTATTATTATTTATGTAGTTAAATTCCCCCAAAAAATCACTACACCCACTTTAGAATGATTCCATCTTTCAAAACATTCAACAGCATGTAGTATACTGCAATATATAGACTCAAGCATGAAGTTTTTCTTCAAATGTAAATAAAATCTGAGAAATATACATATATTTGTGTTTTTTTGTGTGTATTTTTTCTGATGCCTCTTGCACATCGTCTTATTATATTTTAGGAGAAGCCTGTGTCATATTTCCAATCAGAAAAAGCAAACAAACTTGCTTGTTGAATAAAAGTAACGAAGTCAGAAAGAATCATTTTGAATAATTATTATTATTATTTAGGCTGCACAGTGGCTCATTGGTTAGCACTGTCGCCCCACAGCAAGAAGGTCACTGGTTTGAGTACCGGCTGGGTCAGTTGGCATTTCTGTGTGGAGTTTGCATGTTCTCCCCGTGTTGGCGTAGGTTTCCTCCGGGTGCTCTGGTTTCCCCCACAGTCCAAAGACATGCGCAATAGGTTAATTGAATAAACTAAATTGGCCGGCGTAGTGTATGAGTGTGTGTGAATGTGAGAGTGTATGGGTGTTTCCCAGTACTGGGTTGCGGCTAGGAGGGCATGCGCTGCCTAAAACATATGCTAAAATAGTTGGCGGTTCATTCCGCTGTGGCAACCCCTGAAATAGAGACTAAGCCGAAGGAAAATAAATGAATGAATTATTTAAATGTATATAAATATGAACAGGCCTCACAGTGGCGCAGTGGGTAGCACGTTCGCCTCACAGCAAGAAGTCGCTGGTTCGAGCCTCGGCTGGGTCAGTTGGCGTTTCTGTGTGGAGTTTGCATGTTCTCCCTGTGTTGGCGTGGGTTTCCTCCGGGTGCTCCGGTTTCCCCCACAATTCCAAAGACATGCGATACAGGTGAATTGGGTAGACTAAGTTGTCCATAGTGTATGAGTGTGAATGGGTGTGTATGGATGTTTCCCAGTGATGGGTTGCAGCTGGAAGGGCATCCGCTGCGTAAAACATATGCTGGATAAGTTGGCGGTTCATTCCGCTGTGGCGACCCCAGATTAATAAAGGGACTAAGACGAAAAGAAAATGAATGAATGAGTTTTATACTGAAGGAATGGTCACATATGGCTGATTTCTCTCAGATTGAAGGAGGGTCTAACTGACAATATGTAGGAAAATCATCACTCTAGCTCATTCCTGAATGGAGGAATATGTCTTGTTGCAACTGCTCCATGTTGCAACCGTCCCCAATCTCCGCTACTTAAAAAATTATCCTACTTAATAATAATAAATAGCAATAATATCAGCTTAAAGGGATACTTATTTATGATTTTTGAAATATTTCAAATGAACACAAAGCATTTCACTAAAAACTATTGATATTGTTGTCCATGTGGCTCCTGTTTAAAGATCACTATATTTGTAACTTGCAGTAACTTGCTCTCCATGTTGTGCTTTTGTCGTTTGCCGTTAAGAGGGTAAAGTCTAGATATAGGATACAGATGCGGATACGCACGTCAATATAGCCTAATTTTTGTGACATTGTATAACAATAATTAATATGTTAGTACTGTGACGAGTGGGTTTAGGGTTGATGTAGGGGTAGACATCAAAAAGACAATTTATTGGGTAATTTAATAAATAACATAAATAATAGTGGGTACAACTACTGTTTTTAGGTTACTGAGACGGTTGGGTTTAGGGTTGGGGTTAATAAAATACAATTTATTGGGTAATTTAATAGATAATATAAAATATTTTCGTTAACTTCCGGCCTCAACCATATCTGATCTAGCAACAACCCATGCGCATGAAATCACCACAAAACAAGCAATGAGAGGTAGCAAAATTATATGGTAAGTTTTGATTTCTTGGGGACTTCTTAGGGAGCTGTAAATGAACACAAAGCATTTCGCTGAAATTATGTATCGATATTGTTGTCCATATGGCCCGTTTAATGTTTAAAGGTGAAAAATACATAAAACGGTTAATAAAACGGGCGGAAAAACGAAAAGATGTATCGTTTGCTCTCCATGTTGTGCTTTTGTTGTTTGCCATTAGAGAGCGCTCTTTTGAACTGAAGCCACATTTGACCGAGCGGAAGTGAATGCTCTGTTTATTCTCTGCAGGCTGTGCGTGTTTTTCTCCGAGAGCTGCTTCGTGATATTTGCAGTTTGGTAAGATAGTCGTTTTTCACCTGATGTATAATGCGTATTTAAACGTTAAAGAGCTCGTGTATGTGTCAGAGAGTGCTTTAGCACGGATTATTTCTTATTATGTTTGCATTAATGTTCGTTTTTCTATCCATGTGTTGTTGTCAAGACCTCCAAATAACACGACACCATGAAATAAATAAAATAAGTGCCGAATAAGAAGAAACATTCCAGCTAGAAAGACAGTTTTAACAAGGATATTTGACGTTCATACGTTTACTTTGTCGTTTTTAAGACGAAATGCTCAGTCAGCGTGGTTTAACGTTATCCGTTGTCGCCAGGAATGTATTTTACACTAATTTTACTCTAGTTTTAGACGTAGAATTTTACTCCAGTTGTAGATGCTTAATGTTTTTAGTTGAAGGTTACATTGATCTGTGTGTTTGTACTGTAAACCTCATAGCAGTTGCATGTGTTTATTGTTGTTATTTGACACACAAGTGCTCGTGCTTTCAGATATCGCAATTATTTAACTGTATTATTATTATTATTATTATTTCTCTTTGTAGTATTAATCAGGATGGGACGCAGAAAGTCCAAGAGAAAACCTCCTCCAAAGAAAAAGATGACTGGAAACCTGGACACCCAGTTTACCTGCCCCTTCTGTAACCACGAGAAATCATGTGACGTTAAAATGTACGATTTTTACCAGGTCATTGTTGTATATTTAGCATATAATAAAGCAATAACTAATGCAAAATCAATTTACTGTATTCCAGGGAACGGAGTCGAAATACAGGGATAATATCATGTACTGTGTGTCTAGAAGAATTCCAGACACCAATAACCTGTATCCTTCGAAAAAGACGGACATTTTGGGAATATAAGGAACTATATTTTGCTGCATGATGTATAATATTAATGTTGTTGTTTTTTTTGTCCTTAACTTACCTGTCAGATCTCTCGGAGCCGGTGGACGTGTACAGCGATTGGATAGATGCTTGTGAAGCAGCCAATCAGTAGTTTTGCCGGGTCAAAATGTCATAAATGACCAAATACACTTAAGATTTTTGTTTGTGTTCGTTAATTGTAAACTCCCATGAATCACTGTCCCATCTTGTATGGAAGCTTAAAGGGATCGTTCACCCAAAAATGAAAATTAACTCACTATTTACTGCCTGTTAATTAATTCTAAACCTCGAAGTGTTTCTTTTTTTTGTTGGAATGTAAAGAGGATATTTAGAAAAATGTTGGAAATCTGTAACCATTGACTTACATAGTATTTGTTTTTCCTACTATGGAAGTCGATGGTTACAGGTATTTAACATTCTTCAAAATATCTTCTTTGGTATTCAACAGAAAAAAGAAACTCTCATAAAGGTTTGGAACAAGTAAAGGGTGAGTTAACGATGACAGCTTTTTAATTTTTGGGCGAACTGTCCCTTTATGAGATGATTTAATGATGCTACATATGGAGCTTCACACAACATTAAGTAGATTTATGATGAAGTCTTTTCCCTTTTGTTAGTGTTACAGAAATGCTGAGAAAAAGCAAAGGATGTTGTTGTTTTTTTTCCAAGATAGATAATTTTCCTGTTTGTAATCTTTTAGTTTGTCCTGTTTATTTTACAATTGGAGGTTTTTATGAGACCATTTAATGTCAATAAATAATTTGCGTATTTTCTCTTGTGAAAAACTGCTCGTTTTCTCTATTTGTGTATTCTGCATTTATAGGCACGCACACATTTACACAGTACATGTACACTAGCTTTATTTGGAGATTAGTTTAAGGATTAACTTTGTTGTGCTTTTATAATTTAATTAAATGTTCTCCTCTTTTGCCTCTGATCTTTTAGTTTGTCTAAAGAAATACTTAAAAGATATACAAATATATTAAATGTCTTCAATACATACCGTACATTCAGTACATATACACTAGCTTTAGTTATGAATTAAAGTATTCATTTTGTTGTGCTTTTATAATTTATGACCTTCTGTTTAAGTGTTAGTCGTTTCTGTATATGTACAACCCCAAATCAGAAAAAGTTACAACAGCATGGAAAATGCAAATAAAAAAGGAAATTAGTGATGTGCAAATTTACTTCGACTTGATTTTCATTGCAGACAATATGAGCACAAAATATTTCATGTTTTGTCTGGTCAGCTTCATTTCATTAGTAAATATACATCCTTTCCTGTCATTCAGACCTGCAACACATTCCATAAATGGTTGGGACAGGAGCAATTTAGGGTTAGTAATCAGGTAAATTGATTAAATCAAGACGCGATTTGAAATGGGTGATAATAATTATGGTTTGGTACAAAAGCAGCATCGAAAAAAATGTCTAGTCCTCTAGAAGCAAAGATGGGCAGAGGATCGCCAGCTCGTCAAAATATGAGGAAAGTATTGAAATGTTTGAAAACAATGTTCCTCAAAGAAAGATAGGAAGACATTTGGATATTTCACCATTATTTATGCATCTTTTCGGTTTAGTCCCTTTATTAATCTGAGATCGCCACAGCGGAATGAACCGCCAACTTATCCAGCATATGTTTTACGCAGCAGATGCCCTTCCAGTCGCAACCCATCACTGGGAAACATCCTACACACTCATCCACACACATACACTAAGGACAATTTAGCTTACCCAATTCACCTATACCGCATGTCTTTGGACTGTGGGGGAAACCGGAGCACCCAGAGGAAACCCACACGAACACGGGGAGAACATGCAAACTCCACACCGAAATGGCAACTGACCCAGCAGAGGCTCGAAGCAGCGACCTTCTTGCTGTGAGGCGATTGTGCAACCCACTGCGTCGCCCTATTTCACCTTCAACAGTGCATAACATAATTAAAAGATTTCATTGCGTAAAGGACAAGCGCGCAAGCCTAAGCTGAACAACCGTGATCTTCGATCCCTCATGTGGCATTGCATCAAGAATCATCATCTATAAGCGATATCACCACATGGGCTCAGGACTACTTTGGCAAAGCTTTGTCAAGTACCACAATACGTAGTTACATCCACAAATGCCAATGAAAACTGTACTGTGCCAGATGGAAGCCCTATGTTAACAGTGTGCAGAAGTGCCGTTGACTTCTCTGGACTCTGAGGCATCTGGGATGGACCATCACACAGTGGAAACGTGTACTATCGTCAGATGAATCGGTATTTTTTTTGGGAAGAAATGGACGCTGTGTGCTCCAAACCAAAGAAGAAAAGGATCATCCAGTTCAAAAGCCAGAGTTTTTCATGGTACGGACAAAGTTAACTTGCACCTCTGTGATGGCACTTTTAATGCTTAAAAGTAAATTTTGGAGCACAATGTGCTGCCTTTCCTGGGTGCGGAGGAAGAGGATACAGGTACTTGACTGGCCGGCCTGCAGTCCCGACGTGTCTCTAATAGAGAATGTGTGGCGCATTTTGAAGCACAAAATCCAACATGAAGACCCCGTACTGTTGCCCACCTTAAGACTTGTTTGCAGGAAGAATGGGACAAAATGACATCTGAAACACTTCATCACTTGGTGTCTTCAGTCCCTAAACTTCTTGAGAAACGGAATGGCAACATTACAAAGTGTTCAATGCTTTACTGTTCCAACATTTTTTTAAATGTGTTGCAAGAACCAAAATTAAAATAAACAAATGATGAGGAACACATTAAATAATGTGTGTTGTATTGTCTGCAATGTTAATTTAGAAATCACTACTTTTGATTTGGGGTTGTAATTTAGGCTTAACTTTAATTTAATGTTTAGTTTAAATTGACTTTAAATTTTTTTGCCTCTGATCTTTTAGTTTGTCTAAAGTTATAAAAATTTTCTGATTCTGTCTGGTTTTACAGTTCGGTACGATCAATACATCATTTGTACATTTTCTTGTGGAAAACTGATCCAATTCTTATGTTTTGCAAGCAGTTAAATATGTAAGGTTTGTAAATGTAAATGTAAAATAACCCAAAGTAATTTGAAAATAGTGATTTATTAGTTTTTCATATGCTCAGCCATTGTTGGTAAGCCTCAAAAATAAAAGACATTTGAAGCAAGAGGGACGCATTGTATCACTTTCAGTGGGAAACAAAAGTAAGATCCGCTGTTTTATGATCTTGTGTTGTGAATACTGTAACAGTTCACAACAATCACAAACAACAAATTTCTGCATTTTACATTGTTGCTTTGATCATTGAGTTTCAAACCTGACACTCAATTTTGCAAATGCAAAAGTTTAATGAATTCCTTATTTAAAGGGAAAGTTCACCCCAAAAAGAAAGTTTACTGGCTATTTACTCACCCTGGAAACCTTTATGAGTTTCTTCTTTTGAACACTGAAGATATGCTGATGAATTGTGGAAACCTGTAACCATTGACTTCCATAGTATTTCTTTACTGTTCAACAGAGCAAAGAAACGTATAAAGGTGTGGAACCACCTTATGGTCAGTAAATAGTAAGTAAATGGTCATTTCTGGGTGAACTATTCCTTTAAAGAGCGCATAGCCTTTGATTGTCACATTTATTGGAAGTGCAGTTTCATTCATTATGTTTGGGTTCGCATGATTTTTCACAGTATGCTTTGGTTTTCATAACTGCTCTTCGACAGTAGTCTATTCTCTTCTCATTTTTTAGGATATACTGCATCGATAAACCTAATTGTTATTCAACATTTTGGACAGTTGTAAATGCACATTTTAATTCCTTATTTTAACTAGCCTACTTAACAACATTAAGGGCAATTTGATCCATATTATTCTGTATTTTAATAGAAACAAACTTTTCACTTCTTTCACATAATACAGAGAATTTCTAGGCTTCTAAATGTGTATATATAATATTAAAAAACTAAATCTCACCATTTCTTTTCCTTAGTAATGAAAACTATGCATGCTCACTGTGCATGGCAGATCAAAAACAATCCCAGGACTGGGATATGCGATACTGACAAAACATATATCTCAATATGTTTGCAGAGTGAGTTTTTAAGACCAATCATATGACAATAAACCTGCCTGTGTTTGGGTGCAACTCGCTGTGAGTGGTCCACTGAATCATTCATTCAAACGATTCATTCAAATCAACTGATTTATTTAGAAATGAAGCAGGTGAATAGGCATGCGGTGCGTTCCAAACGGGATATATTACACTATGAAGGGCACTTATAACCATAACCACCATATTAACGCGTCTTTTCAAACCGAAGTGCTCAAAACGGGCCACTTAGAAGTTGTAAAACACTGAAACAGTCGAAGTAAATGTGTCGAGGCTTTGAAACAAGTCTCTACTGTGTCGCCTAGTGGATGTTTTCAGGTATTGCTCTAAAAACAACTTCAAAGAAATCGTAAAGCGAATTGATTAATTATATAACCCACGTTGTATTAATGAGATATCAAAGTGTTTTAGTGGAGTGATTAATGTTCCTGGCTGGCAGGCAGACATGTTGGGCTTGAACTCAGGGTCCTCCTACTGTCATTTTATTGCTCTGTTATTGTAATGTTTTGTTTTAACATTGATCTAACACCCAAATGAACTCTTTGTGAATAAATGTGTTGTTTTGGTCATAAAAATTGACATTAATAAAAGGCATCAAGTTACAATCCCTTTGTGTGTGTGTGTGTAAAAGCTGGGATTCAAACTCAGGACGCCTGAACCATGCACAGGGCCAGATTAAGAACATATAGCAAACCCAAAGGCCCCATTTATTTTATCGGCTCACAAAAGTAGCTTTTTTGCTATTATTATTATTCATTTGCTTATTAATATTATTATCTAATTTTAGATTATATTTATACTGCATTTGATTATTATAAATGTTTTCTCTATTAGGCTACTGAGGTGTAAAGCATACAAAATTAATCCCATAACATGAACTTCAAATTTTAAACCGGCAGCCAAAATTAGCAAAGAAATAAACATAAAAACACTTGCAATACTTCCTAAATGACTGCTTTACAATAAATACTTTAAATAGGGTTTAAACGTTTACTTTAAACTTTAGGTGAGCAGAAATCCCTAAAATATCTTTAAAATCCTTGATTCTATATGCCCAAGCTTTTGGTGTTGTGAGTCAATGAATTACAGAAGGTTAGCATCTTTTTTTTGTTGCCTCAGATATAATGTCTGATGAAAGCCAGCACCGATATTTTATTGCTCTGGATTATTACTGTCGTATTTAAAAAATTGCCATGTCTCGAAATGCCCTAATGCCTTGAATCGATTTAGTCATGTGACCTGGGTGTTTATAAACACTTTGAGAGCAGTGTTTCAAACATCTGTGCTACGGGATCTCAACACGATGTCAAAATGTCAGTTTGGCGTCAGCCATCCCTACTTTGAAGAGCCCTTGAGAATTTGGTATTTTGAAGGGTACAACAGATGGACCTTTCATGCCCCCATGATCCCTTGCGCAGGGAAGATGTTTTGTATCATACACTGTACCATTCAAAGGGCTCATCCCTATTCCCTTCAAAGCTGTCACTTTGGAAGATAAACCCTTCGATTAAGGCACAGGTGTCAAACTCAGTTCCTGGAGGGCCACAGCTCTGCACAGTTTAGCTTTAACCCTAATTAAACACATCTGATCAAACTAACTGAGCTCTTCAGGCTTGTTTTAAACCTCCAGGTAAGTGTACTAAAGCAGGGTTGGAACTAAAATGTGCAGAGCTGCGGCCCTCCAGGAACTGAGTTTGACACCTGTGCCAAAGCGACAGTTTTGAAGGGAATTTGACACCCCTGGATTATGGCATGTGGATGAGCTCTTCCAAATGTAACGCAGTGATGTTCAACTTGAAGCAGCACTGCGCAGATCGATTCGTGACATCATCAAAGTACCACTAGAGCATATGCAGAGCTCTTTCATTCATTCATTTTCTTTTCAGCTTAGCCCCTTTATTAATCTGGGGTCGCCACAGCGGAATGAACTGCCAACTTATCCAGCATATGTTTTACGCAGCGGATGCCCTTCCAGCTGCAACCCATCACTGGGAAAGGAGCTCTTTTATTTTGAGAAAAAGATTTTGTACATGAACACTTAAGTCTGCGTGAATATTAAGTAGGGGCGGGGCTTTCTTTTTGCACATCATTCCTTCGAAGCAAACTAACAGTAAAAGGGGCGTGGCTAAGAACTGACGTCAACAGAGAACGACCGCCACTCCAAACGCTGAAGCAAATGGTCAGATTTTGATCTAATTTTATGAATTTTTTTCCAGTGGATTAACTTGCACGGATTAATTGCTCACCTAAAGAATAACAATGTGTGCTAGAAAAATAAACATTGTACATTTCGATTTCACAGTCTTTAAGAAATTAACTATATTATTGGTGCGAGTCTGACAAACGCTTTCTGTTCATAACGTGTCCTTATGTGCTTTCTTTGCATAATAGTAATAATAAAAAAACGATTGTTAAAAAAACAAAAAACTGAGCTGTCAGCCATGGATTCAATTACATCACACACTGCTCGGCCTGGGCAGCACAGCTTCAAGTCAAACACGCCTAGTGTAAGAACGAACAAATCATTGAATCAAATCATTTGTTTACTAGATTAATACAGAAAAGAAACCCAATAAATGTAAGTCGGAACTGAATGATCAGTTGGCATTAAGCACATTTTCATTAAAAAGGCACTGTTAAATATGACACTGCTCAATCATCTCTTGAAAGGAATAGTCCCACACATTTTTTTGGCTTTCATAATTACAGACTCATTCTAACTGTAGTCTAATACGTTTCATCTTGTCAATACTTTTGGACTATAGACACATTTTGTTTGTTTTTAAACTAAGTGACACTTCATGCCAGCTCACACATTGTTAAAGCAACAAATTATTATATAAAGGATAATTATTGGTCACCAGGCTACTCCTGGGTTAACATTCTCAAATCCAACACCTTCAGATTTACTCGAAAATACAGGCCAGAGTGTTAGAGCAAGGTTGAAACTTCCAGAATTTGTCCTGTCTTATGAGTCGAGGGATAAATTCACTAAAAGAGTGGAAATATTGTTTCCACCTTTTCAAACAACATTGTAAATTCATTCATCAATTACAGCTAAAATCCAGACATGCAGTGAAGAGATAGTTCACCAAAAATCAGAAGATTCTGTCATCATTTACTCAACCTTTACTTCCAAACCTGTTTGATTTTCTTATGTTGAACACAAACGAAGATATTTTGAAGAAAGCTGGAGAATTGACTTCCATGGTGTTTTTTGTTTTTCTTACTATGCAAGTCAATAGCTACAGGTTTTCAGCTTTCTTCAAAATGTTATCTTTTGTGTTCAACAAAAGATAGAAACATATAAAGGTTTGGAACCACTTGAGGATGAGTAAATTAGTATCTTTTTGTGAACTGTCCCTTTAAAAATCAATGGGCATCTTTGTGAAATTGATCTGACTGGCTCTTTGGTGGATTTCCTCTTCCTCTATCCAATCAGGACACAATGGGACATTAAAATAAGCACATCTAATAGCTTCTGGTGTGACAAATCCACTTAAAGACTCCTTTTTTATGTTTTTTTTTTAAAAATGGCTGCATTTATTTGACCAAAAATATAGTAAGAACAGTAATGTTTTCCGAAGGGTCGCCTGACATTGAAGACTGTGGTAGTTCAGCTTTTCCATCACATGAATAAATTACATTTTTAAAATATATTAAAATAGAAAACAGACATTTGCAGTTAATATATTTCACTGTTAATTATATTAAGATCGAAGAAATGCAGCCTTGGTGAGCATGAAAGGATTTTCCCCAGTAGTGTTTATATAAGGCATTATAAATAATATCTATATTTATCATCTGCATTATTTTTTTTTCATGTATAAGAAAAAAATGGGCCATGCAGGAGGACAATTGCACACTAAAAGGTAATAAAATATCAAGTAAATCTATGTAAGTGAGAAGCAGGAAAAGGCTGTGTTTAAAGGAACACTCCACTTTTTTTGGAAATACATTTTAAGTCCCCTAGAGTTAAACAGTTGAGTTTTACCATTTTTGAATCCATTCAGCCGATCTCCAGGTCTGGCAGAAGCACTTTTAGCTTAGCTTAGCATTAATCATTGAATCGGATTAGACCATTAGCATCTTGCTCAAAAACATTCAAAAAAGAACTTTAATAAATTTCCTATTTACAACTTGACTCTTCTGTAGTTAAATCATGTACTAAGACCTAAAGAAAATTCAAAGTTGCTATTTCTAGGCCAATATGGCAAGGAATTATACTCTCATTAAGGCGTATTATTATCAAAAGGAACTTCGTTGCGGTATCATAACTGCAGCGGACACAATATTATTACGCACCCCTGTTATATAGTTACCTAACTGGATATGTTTTTCAGCCACAGTGTAATATCACTGCACCTGCTGCAGTCTCTTTTTTTGAAAATTTTGAGTGAGCTGCTAATGGTCTAATCCGATTCAATGATCTATGCTAAGCTAAGCTAAAAGTGCTCCTGCCAGACCCAGAGATCGGCTGAATGGATTTTAAAAAAATGGTAAAACTCAACTGTTTAACTCTAGGCGACTTGTAAAATGAGCTTTTTTCCCCCAAAATGGAATGTTCCATTAAAAAAAGTCAAGAAATTGCTCCTAATTTTGCTTTCTACGACACTCACTGTCGTACACTCACTACGGCAGTCACTGAATCTGCAGCTTTGATCGGTGGCTGTGATGTCGGTAAAGATTTAAAGCTGGTCCTACTTGTCGACATGAATCTGGAATATCAAAAGAAAGTGCAGGTGAATTTTTTTATCTTTTTTTAAAAGCAGTGTGCTGGCTGTTCATCCTAGTCGGAGTACTGATATCCATCCATCTCTGAGTCCTGGCCGTTGTTGATGTATTCATTGGCGCTGGAGCAGTACTTGCTGTCGTACACCTGACGAGGCAGGCCGTACACCGTCATCCCGGTCTGGGACGCCACCTTGTTGGTTCCCATCTGCAGCGAGACGATAGAGGTGTCGCACATCTCCATGTCCAGCTTCTTCTCGAAGATCTGCCGCTTGGTGCCTGGAGCCGTCATGCCAGCCTTAAGGAGAAAAGAGAAATAATTTATGCATGGTTCTGATAGTTCTCAGTCACATGACCTGTGCGGGCAAAAAACAAAAACAATGGCCCGTTATGGCAGCTAAACTGGGATCTTCATAGAAACACAGCACAAATCGCTCATATTTCCATCTGTTTCAAGCTACGAATGTTTGGATCACATATCAACAGAACAGAACTGAGATAAGATCACAAACTGTAAATTGCGGGCACTTGCGATCCATATACTGCACCCACAGCCGTTTTTCAGTCATTTAAAACAGTCACGTCCCTGTCAGAGCTCCAATTCTTACATTTAACGTTATCTTGTGGATATTCCTCAGCAATTCAGTCATTAGTGACGGCGTTATAGCACGCAAGTGTCTGCTTTTTGTAGTAGTAGTAAACTTTATTGTCCTTGACAGGAATTTTGTCATGGCCATCACCATTTTGCTGCAGAGATGCAATAAAAACAATACAAGTAGTTACAGTAGTTAGAATAATAATGATAATTAAGATGAACTTCTGTTAAAATAAACCTACTGAAACGGGTACAAAGGATTTCTTATATTGGTTCAACTTACACCCAGAGACTCCATATCTCCTAGCAGAGGGAAGCAGTTCATAATGTGAATACAAAAAATGAGTTGGATCATTCAGAATCCTTTCCACCTGATTAAGGACACAATTCTCATACAAAACTTGAGGATTAAAACATTCATGGTGCCCAACAATTTTCTATTATGTCCTTAAGAGGTGCATCAACTTAGATTTACACTGTACAGATTGTGATACCATACCTGCCAATGCTTTCAAGAACAGCTTTATAAAACAACATCATAGGCTTCTTGTTAACTTGGTGGACACGGTGGCTCAGTGGTTAGCACTGTTGCCTCATAGCAAGAAGGTCCCAGCTAGACCAGTTGGCATTTCTGTGTGGAGTTTGCATGTTCTCCCCGTGTTGGCGTGGGTTTCCTCCAGGTGCTCCAGTTTCCCCCAAAGACATGTGGTATAGGTGAATTGAATAAACTAAATTGGCCATAGTATGTGTGTGTGAATGAGTGTGTATAGATGTTTTCCAGTACTGGGTTGCAGCTGGAAGGGCATCCGCTGTGTAAGACATATGCTGGATAAGTTGGCGGTTCATTCCACTGTGGCGACCCCTGATGAATAAAGGGACTAAGCCAACCGATTGGTGTCGTTTCTTGTACATGGATTAATATTTGCTGGTACGGAAAGTCTATTCGTGCACTTATGCTATTTATACTTTAATGGATAAAAATTAGAATGAAAACTGTATAAAAAGGACACAAACGGACTGACAGTTATAGGTACCACGGATTGTTATGGGTCAACAATGTTACCATTTGGCACAAATCCATAAATTTCTCCTTTCTGGCTGATCTTTCTCTGGAGGAATTCTGCAGAAGCACAGCTCAGGTGTGTCTCCTCATCGGTTAGTAATGCTAAACCTTACTGCGCAACAATTATCTGGCTTCTTGGCTAAAAAAAGAGAAAATACTCAGCTCGTGACTTGGTGGTCAGTGGGAGATAGTAATGTTTTGCCCGTCCCTAATGGTTTGACGACACGTGAAAGTTATCGATTAGGAATTCTGTGGAAAAAAACCGAAATGTTACTTTCTGGTACCTGACTGGCTCCTTTGTTGGTGCCCATCTGCAGGCTGATTGTCGATTGATCCAGAGGATTTTCCATACCGGTCTTAGGGTCGTATAGGTGACGTCGTGTGCCGTAAGATGTCATGCCTTTTTGACTGGCAAACTTATTGGTTCCCATCTGAAAATACAAGAAAACTGTCAATAATATACAGATAAAGAATGTCTTGCTGCTAAGTAGAAATAAAATATATATAAATAATATATACACTATAAAGTTTATGATCGGTAAGTCATTCATTCATTTTCCTTCGGCTTAGTCTCTATTTCAGAAGTCGCCACAGCGGAATGAACCGCCAACTATTCCAGCATATGTTTTACGCATTGGATGCCCTTCCAGCCGCAACCCAGTACTGGGAAACACCAATGCACTCTCTCATTTACACACACACACACTCATACACTACGGCCAATTTAGTTCATTCAATTCACCTATAGCGCATGGTCTAACGGGGATGTGCTCATTCTCTTAATGAGTTATGGGTAATAACTCATGAGAATAACGTGCTTCACTAGCGAGAAAACAGTTAAACAGACCATCTGCAGCATGAGGATAAAGAACGAGCCTCCTCCATTCGGCCTCTTTACTTTACTTTTACTCTTTACTTTACTCCTTTACTTTCGTGGATAAGGAAACGTTAGAAACTCACTCCACTGACGACATCCATTAACGTACATATTTAATTTCATTTGTTAAGCGCAAAGATTTGTTTCAAAACTATTTCTAAATCCAGTTCTAATTTACAGCAAACGAATAAATGAACAATAATAACAAAGTGTGGTCAAAAAACGGAGTTATATCCAAACTTGTGTTATGTTCTTATGCCCCATATAGTGATGCAGACGTCTCCAAAACGCGACAGGTGGACAAATCTAAACTTGTTTGTATTAAAACAAATATAAATATGCATATAATAAATAACACTACAACTAATAATAACATTATACAAATGCAAATTGTGATGAATAAATGAAAATAGTTTAGTGAAGAAGGCATATAGGCAGTGGTTTTTATATTTATGCAGAAAATAATAATTTTTATAACATTTTAATCCTTAAATTTTTTCATATGTAAAGATATTTGTGTATTGCTGTACATTCTGTGTGTATTAAGCAATGTGTAAGCGTTTGGACCTGCATAGGCGCATAACTAACACAGTCTGTGCTGGACTTTAGATCAGCTTTTAGTTGCTCAATGGCGCGGTCTATTTCAGTTCCCCAAAATAGCAAAGCATCAACAATGCGCCTTAGCACACCTCTTTTCAGACCAGCACACCAATGAGTTCACAAAGTGGCGCAAACGGATTTGCTATTTAAACAATGTGGCGCAAAAATTTGAAAATTACTGTTGCGCTGGTCTGAAAATAGCAACAAATCGTGCCATACACATCTTGCACCGGGTATATGATAGGGCCCTTTAAGTATTTAAAAACGTTTAATCAAATACATGCTTGTAGAATAAAACAATTTATTTATTTTTAAAAAATACTAATGTATTGTACTATATACAACTACCGTACTACTTATTAACTGTAGTGAAAGCATTTATATATGATTAATGCTTTAAATAAACTAGGTTTGCACTAATAGTACCAATATCAATTAATTGAATACAGTACTATACAGTTAGATTGATTTATCTGCATTAAAGTAACTTTATGGAGCATGAATTGGATCTAATTATTTGGATAACAGCTAGTGCTGTTTCTATGTGTAAATAATACATTTTACTGCTTCAGAAAAATATTCTCCCAATAAAGTGCAGTCAGTTTCCAATGCAAATAGTCCAAATAGTTTTGTGCCCGTGCTCGAGCCATGGTGCACATCAGCTGCTTTCCCGAAGCACATCTGATATTTTGTGCATAATAGATGCAGGTCTGGCAGCACGGTGGCGCAGTGGGTAGCACAATCGCCTCACAGCAAGAAGGTCGCTGGAAGTTGCATGTTCTCCCCGTGTTCGCGTGGGTTTCCTCCGGGTGCTCCGGTTTCCCCCACAATTCCAAAGACATGCGGTATAGTTGAATTGGGTAAGCTAAATTGTCCATAGTGTACGAGTGTGAATGAGTGTGTATGTATATTTCCCAGTGATGGGTTGCAGCTGGAAGGGCATCCGCTGCATAAAACATATGCTGGATAAGTTGGCGGTTCATTCCGCTGTGGTGACCCCAGATTAATAAAGGGAATAAGCCAAAAAGAAAATGAATGAATGAATGAATGAATGAATAGATGCAGGTGTGATTTTTTTGTACATATTATTTTTTGCAAGTATTTAATGATTTTGCTTGGGGAAAACTGTTTGATTATTCAAAAAGTCATGCAACTCAATGACTCCATGTAATTGATAAACCATATCTGCCTTTTTCATGTTATTGCCGATAGTTTTAAATAAATTCCATATTGGCCAATAAATAATATGGGTGACAAATGCATCCCTACAAGAAGTCTCATTAAAGAAAAGTGCTGATTAATAGCCACTGACCTGCAGACCAATAATATTTCGTCCCTCCTTTAGTTTTTCAGGAGCAAATCTGCGCTGCTGTTTCTCTGCATATTTCACTCCAATGTCGTACTTAGAATGAAAGCCTTTAGATTTAGCCTGGATTTCAAAATATGAGGACAAATAGTAAATACTAAATGCAAACTGACATTTTACATTTGTAAAAGTGCAATCACTTGACATTATAAAAGCAAACATGCACAAATTACTTATAAGTTGAACAGGCAAAGACCTTTAGGCTTTCATGAATCTCTGTGAATCTACATACTGTGAGTTACTGATTAAAAACTACAAATATGAAGAACACAGATGAGCAGAAGCACATATAAGTGGAATGTGCAGAAGAGGGCAAGTTACTCTTCATTACTGAGTTAGATTTTAACATTTCCGTAATAAAATAAGACTCACCATTCCAGCCAGTGCAATAAGCGTGCTCTGGACCTGAGTGTGATTGACGTTCTCAAACAGGTCGTTGGCCTCAAATATTTCATGTGGCTTCAGTCCATACTCTTGAATGGCTCGGACAAAATTACCAATATTTTCCAGCTGTAACAAACAAGGCCAAACCAGGAAGAAAGTGACTTGCTCTGTGATCTGTCAGAAATCTGAAAGTATGCATAACTGAGTCCAAAGTTACACCTTCAGCACGGGAACATGATATTATCAGATATTCAGACATTTTTCCAAAAATATTTCGTAAGTTCTTTACAAATACAGAAACAGAACAAGAATGCATTGTGTTCTAATCCTACATTAAAGGGTTAGTTCACCCAAAAATGAAAATTACATCATCATTTACTCCTCCTCCACTTGTCTAAGGATATACTGAATACTGTTGTGAAGAAGAAACAACAACCATTGACTTCCATAGTATTTTTTGTTTCTACTATGAAAGTCATTGGCTGTTTTTTTTCCAACATCCATATCTAGTCCATATCCAATATCCATCCATCCTTCATCCATCCAATATCCATCTATCCAATATCCATCTATCCAATATCCATCCATCCATCCATCCATCCATCCATCCATCCATCGATAATGTTGGGTGGAAAAAACAACAACCATTGACTTCCATAGTATTTTTTGTTCCTACTATGAATGTCATTGGCTGTTTTTTTCCAACATCCATATCCAATTATATCCAATATCCATTGATCCATCATCTATCCATCCATCCATCCAATATCCAATATCCATCCATCCATCCAATATCCATTCAATATCCATCCATCCGTCCATCCATCCAATATCAATCCATTCATCTATCCAATATCCATCTATACTAATCCTATATTAAAGCAATAGTTCACCCAAAAATTTAAATTACATCATTTACTACTCCTCCACTTCTTTAAAGATATACAGAAGAATGTTGGGCAGAAAAAAACAACAACCATTGACTTCCATAGTATTTATTGTTCTTACTATGAATGTCTGTAATAATGTTCGCAGCCACCTGGCCGCCGGGAAGAAGGAGGTGGAGAACCGACGAATCTTTATAAAATATATTTATTAATTAAAGGGACGGCAGCTCCTCACGGAGACTGCCGTCTAAATCAAAACATAAATGTCCAGGCCTGGACCTCTCTCAGCTTCCTCTGCCTTCGTTCCTCCTCTTATAGTCCAGAGCTCCTTACGTGGGATTTGAGGCCGGTGTGCACTGCACCTGTAAGCACTTATGCCTCGGCCTCATTCAATTCCCACGGCTCTCTGCCCCGCCCCCTCACCACAATGTCATTGGCTGTTTTTTCCAACATCCATATCCAATTCATATCCAATATCTATCCATTCATCATCCATCCAATATCCATCCATCTATCCATCCATCCAATATCCACCATCCATCAATCCATCATCCATTATCCAATATCCATCAATATCAATTCAATATCCATTCATCCAATATCCATCCATCTACCTATCTACCTATCTATCTATCTTTCCATCTTTCCATCTATCTATGCTAATCCTATATTAAAGCAATAGTTCACCCAAACATTTTAATTACATCACTTACTCCTCCGCTTGTTTAAAGATATACAGAAGAATTTTGGGCAGAAAAAAACAACAACCATTGACTTCCATAGTATTTTTTTTGTTCCTATTATGAATGTCATTGGCTGTTTTTTCCAACGTTCTTCAAAATATCTTGTTTTAAGTTCAACAGAAGAAAAATGTTTTTATACAATTTTACAATCACCTTTCATTTTTGGGTGAACTATCCCTTTAAATCGAACATTCTTTTGCATAAAAGAACTTAAAATGACAAGAAATGGTAGTTTCTACTAGTCAAAAGTACTAGCTGTAATCTGTCAGGAACTGTTAGGTCCTTCTAAATGGATGTTTGACCAGGGTATAAACACTGAAGACAGAAACATTTAGAAGTGTATCTTTGGATTTTGTGTGCACATCATATTTTATATGGTCATCGTCCCCTATTGGACCTGAAAGGACATTGATTGCTCACCTGATGCCAGTTTTGAGGAGAGTTGTTGATCTTTCTTACAGAACCGGGTTGAAGAGTGTTGATAAGCCTGTTCATGAGTAATAAAGACGAACAAGGTAAAGAAACTAACGACTGATCATTATTTAAAGAGCTGTGCAGGTATGAAGCAACTGCCTGACAAGTTTTTGAAAACTGGCCTTTTCTTTCTGTGTTTACATACACACTAGCTTAAGATTTATTAATTAAAGTGTCTGATTTAATGCTTCAACTAGCTGTTGTGACAATGTCAAAATATGGGTGTAATAACTGAGTTGAACAGATGTATTTGGGCTATGTAAAACTGAAAGAACATGCTTATGCTGACCTGTACTTATTACAAAATAAAAAAGATTAAACTAAACGCTATGTAAGGGATAATGTATATCTAGGCGCAGATTATTACGCTGCTCTCTGGAATACTTGATACTGATTGATCGATCTATTCCAAAGTATGTTATTCCCAATTGACCAATCAGAGTCAAGTATTGCAAAGAGCAGCGTAATAACCTGTTTTAAAAGATGAAAACCTCTTAAATGTAGGCCTGTTACGATATCTATTTTTGTTTGACGATGTATTGCACCAAAATATATTGCGATAAACGGTATTATTGTCATTTTAATACAATTTGTTTGCCACTCATCATTATATAATGCCAGAATGACAATATAATATCATCACAATGCAAGTACACTCTTCCAAAGAACACATAATATATAAATCATAAGAATAATTTATTTAATTAGTCATTTTAACAATTTAATAATTAGGCATTGGAATCAGAATGTGAAAACGAATATCCTAAATAAATAGTATTAAATATTAACAAGGTAAAAAGTAACAGAGGCTGCGATATCTGCTACCAGATCTATTTTCAGTTGTCAGACACCCACATGAAATGTATGCATAATGTATTATGAATACTAGTGTTTTTTAACCATACTGACACCGACACCTCCAAAAGAGATAGAGATGTTGCACAATCAGCTAAAATGTTGCTAGAATTGGTTGTTATGTATGGAAGATCTATATTGCATCCCCAAAAATGATTGAGGTCATGTCCATGTGTTGTGCGATAAGTCCATATATTGATTACTGTGACAGATCTACTTCAATGTTAATAATGTGCCATCGTCATTCAGTATAACAGGTGTATTTATGTAAAAATAACATGCTATTCAGACCTGTACCTTACTATATTAAATATCATAAACACTAAACTTCATCATATTTAAAGTGATGAAAAACATCTTGTTGGCGAATGTTTGAACGACAGTAGCAAAATATAATTGAGTTTTTTTGGGCTGCACTGTGTATCCCTCAGTAGAGTCCTCTAATGTCGTCAAATTATGCTTGTTCTAAATATGTCTGACTAAATAAACTACTGTTACTAGTTACACCAAATGGCACTTTAGGTTTTTGTCAAAATCATTATTTCATGCTCGGAATAAAAAGTAAACACGTGTCAAAACTAGCTAGAAATAAATTTGACTAGCAGGAATGATTACATCTTCTAAATATCGTGTTTCTTGAGCTCTTCAGGTGTAGTTTACTGCATTACTTACTCGCAGAGCACGACTCCATCTTTGAGGCCCTCCATGAAGTGCTCTGGAAGTTTGCGGCCTGTGACATCACTGATCCACATCCTCAGCTCCTCCTCCTTTTGTGGGTCATACTTATGGGCCAGCTGGAGGTCAAAGGTCACAGCATCACTACGCACATCTAGCGTACTGTAAACTTCACAGGGATTTGTTTTTAAACAATTATCACACATATTCAGTTTTTCATTTGTTTATCACGACCGGGGGATTTAAAATAAAATTCTATTAAACATATTTCTATCTGTCTGCTTATCTGTCTATATATCCATCCATCCATCCATCCCTCTAATATCAATCCATTCATCTAATATCATCCATACATCTAAAATCTATCTATTCATCCATCCAATATCTATCCATCTAATATCTGTCCATCCATCCATCATCTATCCATGGATCCATACATCCATTTAATATCCACCCATACATTTAATATCTATCCATCTATCAATCTATCCATCTATCCATCCATCCATCCATCCATCCATCCATCCATCCATCCATCCATCCATCCATCTATCTAATTTCCATCCATCCAATATCTATTTCTACATCTAATATCTATCCATCCATGTACAGTATATAATATTAGATTGATGGATAGATATTAGATGGATGGATTGATAATAGTAATATCTATCTATCAATCCATCCATTCATCTAATATCCATCTATCCATCTTTCCATCCAATATCCATCCATCCATCTAATATCTATCCATCCACCCATCTAATATCCATCCATCTAAAATCCATCCATCCAATATCCATCCATTCATCCAATATCCATCCATCCATCTAATATCAATCCATCCAATATCCATCCATCCATCTAATATCCATCCAATATCCATC
>CAIGQW010055694.1:2630137-2644813 GCA_903798125.1 Danio choprae | reverse complement strand
TGGAAGGCGTGAGTATGTCACGCTACTTGCCAAGCCACGATATGAGATATGCAAACGGCCCCTAAAAGCTGCCGCCATTTGCGATCTCCAGCAGTTGATCTTCTTCTTGCACAGACATGGTGGATTCACTTGATTTGTTGGCAAATGGGTTGCGGGTCCATTCCTTGGCAGTTCGTTTGTCTTCACTGGGCCGTTTCCCTCTTAGCAAAGAAACTTTCCAAAGACGTCTGTTTCTTACTCATTTTGCTGCTTGTGGGTTCAATTTGGGGCGCTCAAGTGACCGAGATGTAACTGAGAGGATACGGTCATTTTTCAGAATAAACGATTTTTCAAAATAATAGGTCATTCAGACTCAGATAATAAATAAAACTGAAATAATCAATGATTTCCTGTGCGGCCCGGTACCAACTGATTCACGGACCGCTACTGGTCCTTGGCCCGGTAGTTGAGGACCACTGTTCTAGAGGTTGTTAAGTTGTCAGAGGGTTGTAAATATGTTCTGAAGATTAATAAGGAATTGCCAGGCAGCCAGATTGTACTATAACAGCATTTTGGCTTTGTGGAACCAAAGTGAGGGAAGAAGTAAAACCTAAAGGAAACTCAAAAGACTGATTGAAAAAAGAAGAGAGAAACAAACAGCTGCAGTTTTATGTGAATGAGAGTTTGGCACTCATCACCCGCATTAGACACAGTGATGCTTGTATGTGTTTATGGACACAAATGAGCCAGAGAAAAGTCAAGAAGGATGGAGAAATGGTGAGAAAAACAGAAATATTAGCACAGCATCTGAAAGCGCCAGTTCCAGAGATTTCCCTACCCTCCCGGTTCCCTTCTCTCCTTTCTAGGATAGGTCTGTCTGCCTATTTATGGTCGATGGCTCATTCAACCTACAAAGCTTAGAGGAATTCAGCAGGCTGCTCTGGAGATCTAACAGCCCACAGGCAGGTTTTCTGCGCACAGTAGTCATCCATATCCTGACCAACCAAATGTACCAGAGACCATTGTAAACAAGCAAATGCCAAGTGCCCATCATAAATCTGCTTGATTTTCTTTACAGCGCTGATTAGAAATGACAATACAACCTTCAAACAGCTTTAATGCCTCGTAAATGTAACTATATAAAGATCACAGAGCGCCTGGAATGCAAATCTGAGTCTGGGAAAAACTTCAAGACCAATGTCTCAGTGTAGTTTGGTTTGCTTTATAACTCTTGGATATACACACGATCTTTATAAGAAAGATTTGTGGCATGCACTGGATTTAAAATCAGAGCTGACATGAAATGTGGAGCTCTTTACAGTTTTGCATATACAGCACATGCTCTTGTCATGAAAACAGCAGTCATGGCAGGTAATAACAAAGTGAAAAGTATGTGCTTGGGGTTTGGTGTGAGGCTCAAATGTCATAGACAACACAGGATGTATGATATGTGTATTTTCTCTGTGTGTGTGAGGGTACCAGGAGAGATTTCACTGAGCCTCAGATGCACTGTGTGACCATGTTTGGTAAAAGCTATCCCCACACATACACACAGTCGGTCTGACCCAACCCATTGAGCATGAGTGCATGCAGTAGAGCTGGATTCAATCACAGCCAGGCTACAGGCTTAAAAAATATCTCTCATTCCCTCACTTTAATATACTTTCTCATCCTCTTTGGCTTTACTTTACCTCTGCTTTCTTCTGTCTGACGATATTACATAAGCTCTGAGTAAAAGCAGAACTACCTCATGTCGACAGGTAGAGGACAAGAGATAGAGATAGATAGAAAGAGATAGATAGAGAGATAGATAGAGATATATAGATAGATAGCTAGAGATAGATAGATAGCAAGAGATAGATAGAGAGATACATAGAGATAGATAGAGAGATACATAGATACATACATACATACTATGGATGGATGGATGAATGGACAGATAGACAGACAGAGTGTGGATAGAGAGAATAAAGGTAGATAAATGAATAGACAGAGTGTGGATAGACAGAATAAAGGTAGATAAATGAATAGACAGAGTGTGGATAGACAGAATAAAGGTAGATAAATGGATAGACAGAGTGTAGATAGACAGAATAGCAAGACGGATGGATGGATGGACAGATGGATGGAAAAGCAAAACTAGCTCATGTCAACAGGGATGGACGGAGGGATAGATAGACAGAATAAACAGATAAATGGATAGACAGAATTTAGACCGACAGACAAAATACAGAGAGATAGACAGAATACATATAGACAGAGAGACAGACAGAGAGACAGACACACAAACATACAGACAAAGAGGTAGATAGAAAGATGGATAAACAAAAATAAAGACAAAGAGATAGAGGCCGACAGACAGACAAATAGAATATTAGAGACAAAAAACAGACAGACAAACAAGAAGGTTTAGATTGATAAAGACAGACATACAGCATAGATAAGAGTGTCCAAGACCGATAGACATAAGTCAATTGATAGACAGTGTCAGTCAGACAGACATGTATATAAGACAGAAGTAAAGATGGACAGAAAACTCTTCACTTTACACTTAAACACGACGTCCATTTGCCACTGAATCTGGATCAACCTACATTCAGCATGAAGAATTAGCAAACAACTGCCATTTACCAGCTCTCATGTCATCAGTAAGTGCCCTGAAAGTGCAAACAACTCACTAAATAGTCAAAACATTCACTTCGTAAGTCAAATATCTACTTACACCGACATTAAACGAACATTTAGCAGATTAATGAAGACTTCGAAACATGTCAGGATTTTCAACCGTTTCAGAAAGTGTGAGGAAGATGAATACACTGGACCATCACTAAATGTATTTCATTTACGAAACCATTATACTGGTTACCGGCTAATAAAACTTCAGTAAATAAATTAAATGAAAAAAAACTATACACTTGTATGTATTTATAGGTACAAAACGTTTGGATTATTCCAGTCTTCCAGTGTCACATGATTCATTAGAAACCATTCATATACAGCATGTTGATTTGACACTCAATAAAAATTCAATATAATTATTATGATCAATTTTTAAAAACAGGTCAGCATTTATTACAAACAATCTTTCATAACACTATAAGCATCTGCTTTATAATATTACTGTCACTTGATCAGTTTAAAGCATCTAGAATAAAAGGTATTAAGTGCTTTCCACAGGTTTGAAATACACTCACCGGCCACTTTATTAGGTACACCTGTCCAACTGCTTGTTAATGCAAATTTCTAATCAGCCAATCACATGGCAGCAACTCAATGCATTTAGGCATGCAGACATGGTCAAGACAATCTGCTACAGTTCAAACCGAGCATCAGAATGGGGATGAAAGGTGATTCAAGTGTCTTTGAATGTGGAATGGTTGTTGGTGCCAGACAGCTGGTCTGAGTATTTCAGAAACTGCTGATCTACTGGGATTTTCACACACAACCATCTCTAGGGTTTACAGAGAATGGTCCAAAAAAGAGAAAATATCCAGCAAGCGGCAGTTCTGTGGGCACAAATGCCTTGTTGATGCCAGAGGTCAGAGGAGAATGGCCAGACTGGTTCGAGCTGATAGAAAGGCAACAGTAACTCAAATAACCACTCGTTACAACCGAGGTATGCAGAAGAGCATCTCTGAACGTCCAACCTTGAGGCAGATGGGCTACAGCAGCAGAAGACCACACTGGGTGCCACTCCTGTCAGCTAAGAACAGGAAACTGAGGCTACAATTTGCACAGACCCACCAAAATTGGACAACAGAATATTGGAAAAATGTTGCCTGGTCTGATGAGTGTTGATTTCTGCTGCGACATTCGGATGGTAGGGTCAATAACATGACAGCATGGATCCATCCTGCCTTGTATCAACGGTTCTTGCTGGTGATGTAATGGTGTGGGGGATATTTTTTGGCACACTTTGGGCCCATTAGTACCAATTAACTATCATGTTAGCCTACCTGAGTATTGTTGCTGACCATGTCCATCCCTTTATGACCACAGTGTACACATCTTCTGATGGCTACTTCCAGCAGGATAATGCGCCATGTCATAAAGCGCGAATCATCTCAGACTGGTTTCTTGAACATGAGTTCACTGTACTCAAATGACCTACACAGTCACCAGATCTCAATCCAATAGAGCACCTTTGGGATGTGGTGGAATGGGTGATTCGCATCAATGGATGTGCAGCCAACAAATCTGCAGCAACTGCGTGATGCTATCATGTCAATATGGACCAAAATCTCAGGAATATTTCCCGTACCTTGTATAATCTATGCCACGAAGGATTAAGGCAGTTCTGAAGGCAAAAGGGAGTCCAACCCAGTACTAGTAAAGTGTCCGGTGAGTGTATACTTGCAGTGCTAGCCGGACTAAAACACACCTTTTACCCATGGCTCGTAACTACATGCGACAGACAAAAAAATAACATGATTTTTGTCAGTAATTGTATTTATTATGACACTGTTATACACAGTTTCTTTTCAATGGGTTAAAGATTTTTTTTAAGGCTTTTGAAAACAAAAAAAGAAATATTACGCTAATCAGGAGCCATAGCCATGTGCACCACTGACAAGTAAAATCTGCTGCTTCATTGGCATATTTACATCAGAAAATTAATAAAATATACAGCAAATGAGAAATTAATGACAGAAAAAAGAAATTAAAAACTCTAAAAAATATAATACTTGCAAAAATAAAAAGTGAGGATTATTTAAATAAGGCAAATAAGTTAACCATTTGTAATGGTGTACACATATTGTGCAGCCAGTTTAGATGTCATTTCCTCCTCTCCAAGTTTTTTTTTATTTGTTTAGATTAAAGAATGTATTATTTAATGTATCTCGCTCACGCGGATGTGTGTGTGCTGTCAGCTGCGAAGCAATGCCAAAGTAAATCAGTCTTAAATAAAAAGGTAATGCAGAAACTCATACAATTAATGACCACTTTAAAAAGTGAGAGCCGAATCCCAGACATTTTAGGATGTTTAGAGACCTCGGCTAGATGCATTAAGTTACAAAAAAGCATGTCTCACAAATGAGATTACCTGTGGGATTGGTGACAGTTGGTGACAGCAGTACGAAACGTGTAAGGCAAGATAAGATTATACACTGATTAATTGATCGCGGATTAATGGCTATCTCGGGCGGATACAAGAAAGTGTTAAAGAGTGTCACTAAATATACTTGGGCGGCCATTAATATACCTGGGTGGCCTGCCCAAGTAAAGTCTACACTACCTGACAAAAGTCTTGTCTTCTATCCAAGTTTTAGGAACAACAAATAATAACTTGACTTCTAGTTGATCATTTGGTATCAGAAGTGGCTTATATGAAAGGCAAAGCCCTCTAGATTACGCTTATTTTACCAATATAAAATATGACCATGCCTTGATTTTTAATTCTTTAATTAGGACAGTAAGGTCTGACTTTGCTTAGACAAAAGTCTCATCACTTAACACAAATAATGTACAGTGTAGACTATAAAGTCATAGTGCAGTGGAAAAAGAATTAATATTGTGTATGACTCCCATGAGCTTGGAGGACTGCATCCATACATCTCTGCAATGACTCAACTTAATAATAAAGTCATCTGGAATGGCAAAGAAAACGTTCTTGCAGGACTCCCAGAGTTCATCAAGATTCTTTGAATTCATCTTCAATGCCTCCTCTCCAATCTTACCCTAGACATGCTCAATAATGTACATGTCTGGTGACTGGGCTGGCCAATCCTGAAGCACCTTGACCTTCTTTGCTTTCAGGAACTTTGATGTGGAGGCTGAAGAATGAGAAGGAGCTCCTGCTCTAGAATTTGCCCTCTCCTGTGTTTTGTAATGGGCAGCACAAATGTCTTGATACGTCAGGCCATTGATGTTGCCATCCACTCTGCAGATCTCTTACACGCCCCCATACTGAATGTAACCCCAAACCATGATTTTTCCTTCACCAAACTTGACTGATTTCTGTGAGAATCTTGGGTCCATGTGGATTTCAATAGGTCTTCTGCAGTATTTGTGATGATTGGGATGCAGTTTAACAGATGATTCATCAGAAAAATCTACCTTCTGCCACTTTTCCAAATGATCAACTAGAAGTCAAGTTATTATTTGTTGCTTCTGCAACTGGGATCGATGACAAGACTTTTGTCAGGTAGTGTATGTGTGGGAAGCACTGCTCTATATGTAGGCAAACTTTCAAAGAAAAACAAAAACAATGCAAAAAAAGTCTTATAATCCCATATTTATTAATGAACAAATCATAAATTTCTCAAGTTTTGACTGCTACGTGGACAATAGTATTAGTGGTCATTAAAGTCACCCATCAGAGGCTCTAAAGACTCTCGAATTTCACATTAAAATGTCCAGAGATGATTGGATCCACAATAAAGTAATGTATTAAAACAAGATAAAACCAATCAAATCAACTACAATTACCCAACAGAGTTCTGTGCTCATTTTAGTATTCATACAATCACTTCTTTACAAGCTCCTTCTACTTCAAGACTGACGGTATTTACACACATAGAGAGATTTTTCAATACTGGCATCGGGCTAGTCACCAAATTGCACAAAATAAATCATTCCTTTATATTCCAGGTTGTTTGTTCAAATGGCCGACTGCAAAAGCGCAAATTACGAAACAAAAACCCCTCTTATAGATTATTGCTCCATGTTAATAATCAGAGTCTTCTTCCTCCAATATGTTATAACAGGAAAAACAAAAGAAATTTAGAAAAGTCTGAATGAATTCGTAAGATTTAATTGATAGTGACTAAAATCACGTGAGTTTGAAACACTGACATTATTTAGGGCTCATTGTGATCATGAAAATCACTTTTCGTCTCATTTAGGACACCGTATATTTGCTCAACGTGAGGATCAAACCAGACGCGAGCAAGCAAGTGCAGCATAGATCATTAAAAAAAAAAGATTTTTGTAAACAATATAACTAGCACATTTGATATGAGCAATCACATTTACTAAGTTTATCTAGAGTGCAGTATAAAATGAGTGTTACGCTAACTCTACAAGCTAGACTATACTCTTTATTTCATACATGCAAACCTTGTTGCATATACAGCAACAGGCACATTTATTATACTATAATACTTATCATCATCATCAATTAATCGAATGCAGTATTTTGAGTATCAAATTCGTCGTGCTTCCTTTTGATTTCGATAAGCCCTTTAAAAGGCAATAGGCTTGGATAAGCATATTGTCTACTGAGAAACATTACAATATAAACGCCGCAAAGGCGTCTGATTGTGCACTAGTTGTGTGGATGCTGTACCATAAAACCTCCTTCCATAAACACTAAGATTACAGCTCATTTCAGATATTACAAGTACATATAGTTACGACCAGACGCTTTTCTTCTCCAAAAAAAAACGTCACTGGAATATATTTCTGTCGTCACAGCTTCTTATATTTCAAGGCCTGGAGGATGATTTGGTTATTTCGAATCACGGACATAAGGCAGACTACATTTCCCACAATCCTCTCCCATTCTCTGCCAGAATTACCCATTTAAAGAAGTCAGAACATTCATTTTGGAGAAGTACCTGAAGTTCAGAAGAGAAACGCTAGCTCTGAATAAAGAGGGATTTACTCTTGGCAGGAATAAGTACTGCATATGGGTTTATATATATATATATATATATATATATATATATATATATACATATATATCGTAACACCACAGCACAATGCCATATGGGTTTAAATGCCCACATAAACACAAGCTGAAACTCACATTCAAGAGAATCAAGCGACAGGAGCCTAAACAGCTGAAAAAACTTTGATTTGGCAGGAAGAAAACAGAGAAGCGGGAAAAGACCATGTTGAATTTGCACCAGCTGCCATTAAGTCTTAAACCCAGGATGCTTAAATGATCTACTTGCAACGCATGCAAGAAAAGAATGCACCAAAAGACTCCAGAGAAACAAACCATGCAGCTTCTTGGAATCTAATATACACACGACCAAACAGACTACTCAAACTCCACCTTTGACTTCAGGAAATGCAAAAAAGAAACAACTGACGTGCAACATAATTGTTCTGCGGTACTAGAAAATAACAGCAAGCGATCATATCTCGTTGACTGTCCTCCACTGAAGTCCGTACGGCTTGTGCTTGACACGGTAAGAGAGGTAGATTTTTGTTTTCATGGAGCCTTTCAACAGGTCAGACTGGCAATGTAGTGTTGACATAAGACTGAATGAAGCTCCGCTCCGCCAACAGTTGCGTGATTGTGGAGCAAAGTCACGGATATTCAAGACCACTGAGGCACATCAGTGTAAATATCACGGGAAACACTGGCTCCAAGGATAGACGGCGATTGGTTTTGAGAAAAAAAAACAAAAACATGGACGGCTTTTACGTAAGGCTTTTTTTTTGCGATGGACATGCGATGGACTTTCTGTGGTCGCAAGCTCATATTCTGATGTTCTATTGCTTCACTTTGTGCTTGGAGGCACTTTGGTTGTGTTTGAGGCATAACGGGTTCATTAATCGGCTCGACTTTCACTGATAGATGTGAAAAGTCAGAGTGTCTGCACATGTTAAAACCACACCGGGATGATCCTCCAAACCTCCATCCAAAGCACAATGGAAAGGAGAAGTTGCTATATTCTGAAAAGAGAATACGTCTAAATCTAAATCAGTACGGGTCTTTATTGCCGGTGTTTCTCAGTCTGTGTGGTTGTTCACGCAAGTGGTTTTTATGGAGTCTGCTTTGCGCCCTTTTAGCTTGCCGGTTATGACCTTGTAGCAGCCGCGAGCGATTTTGTACATCCAGATTATATTTAGGATATCCAAACAAACGCAGGATATGATCCATGCCACCTGAACCGCGAGACCAAGACTTTCAAACGTTGGCGTAGCGAAGATGCTAAACACTTTGGCCCAGTAGGGCGGCATCACTGCAATCCGCACGAGGAAGAATACCACCGCCATTGCAATGCCATTGGCGACAACGAGCTGGTTAGTGCGGGGATAGGCTAACGCTTCGAAAAACCACCTGCAGAGAGAGAAGCAGAGGTCAGACGAGAAGATTAGCACAGGTTAATGGATCTAAAGGGAAACACTTCAAACAAATGAATCAATCTCACCTTTGGTTCACAAATGGTGTTGATAATTCTGAAATCAGTCGGAAGTTCGCAAAATAAGGAAGCACTCCACGTGTCTGGAAAAAAACCCCATAATTTTTTGTATACATCTACTTATAAATTCTGCATACATCTTGTAATATATTTGAATAATCTATGTATTCATCCACCTACTTATCCATGTATCTACTCAAATATGCAGCCACCCATCAATCCATCTATGCATCTATCCAAATATCCATCCATCTATCTGAATATCCATCCATCCATGTACCTATCTGAATATCCATCCATCCATGTATCTATCTATCTATCTATGCTAATGTCCATCCATCCATATATCCATCCAAATATCCATCCACTCATCCATTTATCTGAATATCTATCCTTCAATTAATCAATCAATCAATCAATCAATCAATCAATCAATCAATCAATCAATCCATCTGAATTTTCATCCATCAATTTATCTAACTGAATATGTATCTATCCATCCCTCTACTTATCTACATATCTATTTAAATATGCACCCATCTATCCATTCATGTAGCTATTCAAATACTCATCCATCTCAATATCCATGCAACTATCCATCCATCCTAATACCCATCTATCTGAATATCCATCCATCAATCTGAATATCAATCCATCCATATATCTATTTGAATATTCAGCCGGCCATTCATTCATTCATTCATCTGAATTTCCATCCATCAATCTAACCAAATATCCATCCATCCATCCATCCATGTAGCTATTCAAATATCCATACTTCCGAATATCCATGCATCTGTCATCCATCCATCTATACATCCATCCATCCAAATACCCATCTATCTGAATATCCATCCATCCATCCATCTATGTATCTATTTAAATATCCAGCTATTCAATCCATCCATCCAAATGCCTATCCAATCTATCCAAACACCCATGTAAATATCGATCTATTCACCTGAACATCTATCATTCTATAAAAATACAACTTATTTTGTCATGTAATAAACTAATCGATAAACTAACCAACCAACTAAATTAACAAACAAGTGACTGCATATTAAGGCTAGAAAGTGCCTTAAAAAAACTAAAACAAAAATGTTACTATCAAAAATTATAGTTCAAGAAAACAATTGTTGGTTTCAAAATTCATAATCACTATAAAAATATATAACAAATACTCAAAATAAACAGTTGAACAGACAGGTTATATGGTGTCAGACTCTTTTGAAATATGCATGACAACATGAAATTGTAACATTTTTTTTAATCTTTATTTAAATGTAACTTTTTTTAATCATTATTCAGAATAAGTGTCCAAAAATGTGTTCTGTATTTCCAGCTATTTACCAGCACATATCCATAGGCATAGAGCGCCGCCAAGTGGTGACAGACAAAAAACACATCTCCCATCGTACTCCAGTTACAAGCCAGAAGCAACAGGTCTAAAAAGAAGAGAAAACACAAGACGATTAAACAATGTAATTTAATATAATATAATGCAAAAACATCTGTGCTCGACTTTGCATGAAAAAACAATGATTCATACCATAGAACAAGTATCCACAAGTAATGGCCACGTTGAGTTTTACCAAGTTAGGATCACCCCTGAGGAAAGACAAAGAAGGACAGAGTTTAACAAAAGGCAAAAACTACAGTATAAGAAATGCTGTCAGACAGCTATAGAAATGTTGTTATTGTATTAAAATGAACATGAACGGCTCCTTTCTGAAAGGTGTAATCCACACAAAGCATGAAGGAGTGGTGCTGTTTTTGACAGAAGCTCTTTATTACTGTAATATCACTGGCTGCACGCCACTGTCAACACTGCCAACTGTACAGCTGATGCTAACCCCACACATATTCAGCTAAAACTACATTATCACATTCCACCTGAGTGAACACAGAGAAATCTCATAATAATTGCATGAAAAACATGACCTTTTTTGCATTGCATATATTTAGAATTGGGTTTTATAAGCTAAATATACATGTCTACTTAACTGCAGATATAATAAATATGTTCATTATATTAGACAAATGTGTGAAACAGGTACACTGTAAGAAAATATCCATAAATAAGCAGTTTTCCGTATTTTGTGATTCATGTTTTTATTTTGCCCGTTTATTTCTGCTTTGAATTGCATTATGGGACCTTGGTCTTTCTTCCAACAACTTTTTACCCTGAAAAGTTAAAAAATAAAGTGACTTTTATTAACATTTTTAAGAGTTTAAAGTTATATATGTTCTGGGTTGGTGTTGTATTTACAGCACAAAACTTGTAATAAACTGCTAGTACATTTTCTGTTATTTTACAGACTTATTCCTCTATATATTATATTATTTCAAACTACTAAAACGTCACTTTGCTAAATTGTAGAGTTGAATTTTCAACATGAAAAGTCGTCAAAGCAGAGATCAGCATCCCATAATGCAATTCACAACTGTAAATAAATGAAAAACACTTGTGAATCACAAAATACGGAAACGGGTAAGTAACAGATATTTTTACAGCATAGATATGATGTTTTACATAAATTAGATTACTTTTTTATACCAACTTACTTTTATTCTTTACATTTTTTTAATAATTCATATTTTATAAAGAATGTCTAATCAACTGAATTCATTAAGCATTTTTCTGGCTTCAGTGTTTTGAGATTTAATCCAAATGTATAAATCAAAAACATTAAAAATGCATTATTTTATCATTTAAAAAATGTAATTTAATATTTAAACAATGCTGTGTAATATACCTTAAAAATGTGTTTAAAAACTATTATTATTATTATTGTTGTTTTTTTTTAAACTGCTAATATTAAAACTTCTATTTAGATTTGTCGGCTGCAAATCCATGATGCGAATCTCCCGTTCCACAACATCCCAAAGGTGCTCTATTGGATTGAGTTCTGGTGACTGTGGAGGCCATTTGAGTACCGTAAACTCATTGTCATGTTCAAGAAACCAGTCTGAGATGATTTGAGTTTATGACATGGCACGTTATCCTGCTGGAAGTAGCCATCAGAAGATGGGTACACTGTGGTCATAAAGGGATGGACATGGTCAGCAACAAGACTCAGGAAGGCTGTGGTGCTGACACTATCCTCAATTGGTACTAATGGGCCCAAAGTGTGCCAAGAAAATATCCCCCACACCATTACACCACCACCACCACAAGCCTAACCATTGATACAAGTCAGGATGGATCCATGCTTTCATGTTGTTAATGCCAAATTCCTACCCTATTATCTGAATGTCGCAGCAGAAATCGAGAGTCAGACCAGGCAATTTTTTCTAATCTTCTACTGTCTAATTTTGGCGAGCCTGTGCTCTTTTTTGGACCATTCTCTGTAAACCTTAGCGATGGTTGTGCTTGAAAATGCCAGTAGATCAGCAGTTTCTGAAATACTCAGACCAGCTCGTCTGGCACCAACAACAATGACATGTTCAAAGTCACTTAAATCACTTAAACCTTTCTTCCTCATTCTGATGCTTGGTTTGAACTGCAGCAGATCGTCTTGACCATGTCTACATGCCTGGCTGATTAGAAATTTGTGTTAATAAGCAGTTGGACACTTAATCAAGTGGCCGGTGAGTGTATATTTCTAGTGCAAAGACCTTTTGCAATTAAAGATTTAAAAATTCCAATTAAAGATTTAGTTTTTTTTACAGATGGGAGTTTTTGGGAGTCAATTTTTAGCACTACACCCTAATTATGGAAAAAAAACTGTGAACAGCCAGAAAGCATACACATTTTCCATTTTTTTGTAAAATAAAATATTATATAATAATTTAATACATATCCCTCTTTAAAAAGGCATATTAAGTATTTTGGATGTTTTGTTTAGCCTAAAAATGCTTCATTAAAAATCCAAAATCCTGAAATTGACAGGTGCATGAAAACAGTGTATTTCCCTGCAGCTTTTTTGATAAGCAACATCATGATCATGTGATGAAAAAAACACACACACAAGTGTCCTGGGTCATCTGAGAGCTAGAGAAGAGCAGAAGTGAGTCAACAAACTCTTGCGCTCACCATATGGAGGATGAATATCTGAGGCAGCCGTAAACAGGCTGTAAAACGATCAGGAAAGTGATACGCAGTGACCGCAGGTGTCCAGTAGCAGAAGTGTGTGTGTGCTTGTGTGTCTGTGTGAAAGAGGATCTGAGCATGAGCGCCAGCAGACTCTCACACACACAGAGGAAGCTCAGTTAGTGAATCCGCTGTCACCTTCACTGACCTCTGACCTCTCTGACAAACACCTGAACTCTCACTGCCGCTCAGGTATGCACATCTGATCTCTTATACACACACACACAGACAGACAGACAGACAGACAAGCTCACACTTTATCAAACATGTGCAAGATGTTCTTGTGCTATTACATGAAGTACACAATATTGGACCTCACGCTATGTTGTGCTTTTTTAAAACCCTTCCTCGAATGCAGCGTCTCACATTTTAGAAGCAAAGATGCGTTCTGTGAATGATCCCTAAGGGGTCGTTCACACAGAATGCGTTTTTCCTTTCTGTAGGAGCCTATTTGATCGGATTCAATAACCAATGTTATATTCTATGATGCATCTCAGCTTTTAATATTTTTGTTTTGAATTGTTTGCATTTGTGAACTTACATTATTCATATGTGTTGTTGGGATAAATATTCTGTACAATTTGCATAGAAAATATGTACCATGTTAAAAATTGTGTGCTGGCTCTTTACCGCATATAATAATAATAATAATAATAATAATAATAATAATAATAATAATAATATTTAAAAATCATAATTGAATTTTTTTTATTTTATTATTGTTGCCATAAAAACATTCGGACAGTTAGAGAGACACTGAAGTGCTTAGAATTTTTTTATTTGACGTTTGATGCAATCTTGACTGAAGAATTAAGAGAGGGTGGGACAGAGAAGGTCCTCCCCTTTAAAAAAAACAGCCAAAAGCCTATTGTTTTATCACAGCACATCAAATGAGAAGAATCTTGAAAGGGACCGGAGCATGTCAAATACTACAGACCATTTGATGAGAAACTGAAGTATGAGGTGATGTGAAAATTGTTTTTGATTCATTTAGGTTGAAGTGACAAACTGCAAGCTTTAAATGTTTATATCAGTTTTATATATTTTCTAAATGCAAATTGTGTCACTGTTTTGGAGCACACTCGATTATAGATATCCTTAAAATGAACAGACTAAAACTAACATCAAAATTTTTCTTTTTTATTTCATGGGACCTTTAAATTCAGCCAATTGCCTCATTTAAAAAGAACACCTTACAAGACACTTGTAAAAGCCATCATCATCATATTTATTGTATTTACATTTTAAAACTTACAATGTAATTTAAACATTATATATCATAGCTTCAGCTCAATCAGATATTAATGTTATGTACATAGCGATTACTATACCTCATAGTAAGTACATATTTTTCTGCAGTTTCACTCATTACATGTTGGAAAGAGTTTATCTGTCTGTCTAACTTTGGGAAGAGAGACACTGAAGTGAGGACAGAATAAGGGGACAATAATATATAAATAATAATAATAATAATAATAATAATAATAATAATAATAATAATAA
>CAIGQW010055694.1:2606367-2618197 GCA_903798125.1 Danio choprae | reverse complement strand
ACACATACATGAAGAAAACTAGACCAAGCAGGCTAAATTATAATTTGTAATGGTTTTTAGTTATTATTTTTAAATGCATTATGGGTTTTGAATTGTTCATAGAAACTGTGTGCAATGTTTCAGTCTTGCTAGGCAGTTCGCTGGGTTTTGGAGCAGAGCGATAGAGGACAGAGAAGGAGACAACCACTAAAAACAAATTACCATTCTTCCCCTTCAGGATGCAAAGATGCAGACCAAACAGGCAGCAGGCAGAAAAGGAAAGATTAAAGAGAGGGACAGAAGAAAAGAAAAATAAAAGACAAGAAGACAAATGAGACGGCAGTTCTGTGCAATGGTGACTATAGAGGACAAAGCAAAGGTTTCAATCAAAACCTCACTAGATAAAGGGAGGTTTGTCTCGAAATTTGTCACGAAACGTCCTTATTAACTGCAACTAACTGTGTGTTTGATTTCTTCGATTCTTGGCGTGTTTTATGGATTCAACTATAGTAGTTCTACATGCAAGTTTGGCTTTCAACAGTGAGAAATGGAAAACTACCACAATGAAAGTACATGGGGGTGTACAGTAAAGACGCTCGGTTTGTAAACTCTCTGCATCTTACCAGACGGGGTCTTCATTTACGGCATCGTCATACCAGAGGATGTAGAGACAAAACAGTCCCACAATTAATGCATGGACAGTGGACACCAACCTGAGGACATAAAAACAACCATTAAGGCATAAACCGGAAAAAGAGTCAAGTAATAACTAAAGTCTGGCGGCAAACAGTATGCAATTTAAATCTGAATTTTAGAGATGCAAATGATTTCCCAGTACTGGGTTGTGGCGGGATGTCATCTGTTGCGTGAAGCATTTGCCAGAGTAGTTGGCGGTTCTTTCCGCTGTGACGACCCCTGATAAATCAGGGACTACGTCGAAGGATAATGAATGTTGCAAATGATTGAACTAAAATACAAAGAAATGAATGCACTTAATTAATTTATTAAGTGTAATTAGTGCAATTAAACCAGAAAAGATTGCCAAAGCAACTTTTGATTGACAAAGATGGACTGAATTTTCAGCAGCAAACAAAACAAAAAGAAATGTCATTTTTTCGGTTTCTGTTCCCATGAATTAAGTAAATTGTGCACATTTAGGTGGAAGTGAAAAACTTTGGATGTTTATATCTTCTAAATGAGAATTGCGTCATTGTTTTTGTGTAACAGATAAAAGTGTTTTGTTTAAGGAGAGGAGCTACACATCCCTCCCTGTCTTCAAGTTTTAGTTGAGATTATGTCAAACATTGATATAAGAAATTTTTTTTAAAGCACTTTACGGGACATTTAAATGCCAGTACACACTAAGTGAAGTTTCACAAACTAATTTCGAGAGGAGCACGTGATATGATTGATCGCAGACAGTCTCTCATCAGTAATCACTAGTAAGCCAATCAATACAATTTAATACAATACGAATAATACAAACTCCCTATAAGTAGCCTGTCAAAAAACTACTCTCTTATCTTCGTTTTCGAAGAAACCCCCCATCTACCCCATCTCCTCCATTTCCTGCTTTACCAGGGGGAGCTCTAGAGAACTATCTGATCTCGTACCCCCTTATATGCTTATTTACGAGGCGGGAGCCCTGGGCTCAATTATCTCCGAGCTCAGGGTTCTCTCCCGGGACAGCATGCCAAAACTGCTATTATTATCAAGCAATATCTAAATGTGAACTCTTGAAGCTGATGCCAAAACGTCTCACGTCTGGTTCCTTCTGGACCAAAAAGCTGCATGTGAACACACCAAACAGATGAAAGGTGACTGAAATGACAATGTGCGTTCTGCTCCTGTTGTGGGCAGTATTAATTTTCTCATTCACAATGGGAAACCAAAACTTCCGACATGTGTGTGCAAATTGTAAAAAAAAAGCAGCGTTATAACCATCATCACAGTAATTGTCACTCACAACGGAGGGATTCGCTCCAGCAAATATTTCTGATAATCTAATAATCTATATCGCTGGCAAATATTTGAGAAATATTTTAGTTATGTGACACTTGCGCTCTGATTTGTTGCTGAATCAGTCAGAGCGATGTCTTCAGACGACTGCGATTCTATATGCTGAATCGGGCCAACAAGCTCTGACGCTAATCTGATGAGAGGTGTGTCCAAGCGGCAACATTCTGCTCTCCCTCGTGAAGTTAATACGGAAGCAACAGAAACTGCAGTTCATTGATTGGCCTTTGGGGGCTAAACAGACTATATTGTAAGGATTTGGAAGTTATTCACGTTATCCTACTGTAGAAAAACGTCATAAGAACAATCCTTAGTGGCTCAGTGTATTTAAAAGACTACAGCCAAGCACATGTGGTCAGAACACTAGAAGTATTAAGCGTTTCTCCTCCAAAAAAAAAAAAAAACCACATCTAAGCAAAATGCTAACAGTCATCTCTAGCTCCGCCTCTTTGCCCATTTTACCCGACTTCATTTTGTATTGCAAGACCATGTGTAAAGTATTCAAATTGTGGATTTCCTTCATTGATAAATGCATAAACCTTGTAAATCAACAGTTTAGTTAATTGTATTTTTGTTAAAAAAAATAAATAAATACAGGCCGAAATAAAATCGAAGGCAAAATATTCAAAGTTTTCCTGCGTGACTCTGTTGTCATGACATCCAGTGATCTTACGAGGCTTCACATGATCAGGCGGGCTAATCGCACGCGTGCCTGCTTTAACGCACCACAGCAAAGCGATCATTTGAATAGATGAAGATGTTGGTTTTTTTTGGAGAGAGGTCTAGATGTAGACCTGGTGCATTTGGCCTGCATGCAGTGCTTTTTAATGCCCACACCTAACCCTACCCCTCCCAGTAATGTCACTAGCTCCATTGTATGTATAATGTCTGACATTGCATCTTTGAGATATGCAGTCTCAGCTTGCATCATTATGGCTGCATCCAGATACTATTGGGCCTACCTTTTGTTGTGTTTTGTACAAAAAAAAAATGCACTTATATTAGTGGTTTTGCCACATTTATATTGTATTTAATGTGTTTTGAATGCAAATGTCACTTTATTTAAAAAATAAAAATAAAAATAGTGTTGACTTGTGATGCATGTTATGGATGTTTATTAAAAACAGGTTATGTAATATCAATTGTTCTGGACCTTGGACCTTAATAAAAAGTCAGATTTGGACCTTTGAGAACCCCTGTCCTAGATCATATTATTTCCACAACTAATAACACGTTTTTAATAATATGATTTATGCAGGTTTGGTAACTGTAATGTTTTTGGGAAGAATGTTTTTTTTTGTATGATAATTAAAAAAACATTTAAACAGATTGAGAAGTGGCATTTCCTAAGAAATTATTTAGAAAAGTGAATCCTCTCCAAAGTCATTGTACAGTTTGCTCAATGTGGAAACAGGCATCAGGAATATCACACTGATAACATGCTGCTGAGACAGCAGATAATGATATCTCTCTCAGATAGCTGACAGTCCAAGAGCAACTATGGTTTGATCTGATCCATTAGTGTGGCGTTCACAGGCCTGATTGCTTTAAACACCGAAACATTGTCTGTGGACTGCAGACCTTTGTAACTGTTATCTGCATGTTGAGAAACGCCCCAAGAAACGGTTCACCCTTTGACAGCACATCAACCAAAAACACCAACATTTTATAAAGACCATTGATGCATGTCTTGGGCATACAATTGAGTTTGGCAAGTTTAGCGGGAAATACTTCACAACTGAATTACTCAATAACATCCAACCTATACATTAGCCTTATTCTTGATTGAATTAAAAAATATTTCATTACTGAGGTGGAGTTTTTAAAGATATTTGTGTAAGATATACTATATATACTGCGCGAAACCTCTTGTCAATTCAATTCAATTCAAGTTTATTTATATAGCGCTTTTTACAATGTAGATTGTGTCAAAGCAGCTTAACATGTTTTAGTAAAGACCAGATTTCAGAGTTTAGTTCAATTTTGTTCAGTTCAGTTCAGTGTGGTTTAAGTTTCATTGCTGAAAGTTCAAACACTGAAGAGCAAATCCACCGAAGCGCAGCTCCACAAGTCCCGATCCGAGCAGGCCAGTGGCAACAGTGGCGAGGAAAAAAACTTCACCAATTGACGAAGTGAAGGAAAAAAAAACCTCCAGAGAAACCAGGCTATGTTGGGCATGATAATTTTTTCTTCTGGCCAAACTTCCTGTGTGGAGCTGTCAGTCCCTCTGTGATTTTGCCAGGACATTTTTTTCTTATATTTGCAGTCTAAAATGACCGATTATGTGATGGCGTTTCTCAAAACGTAGTATTATTTGACAGTTTTACTATTTAGCTGTAAAAATACACAAGAATCTTGCACATTTTTCAATCTCAAGTACCATTGCATCATTGCTAAAATCTGGGGGACTGTCTTGTGTGCTCAAAAACATCCTATAAATAACAAATACGCTACAGCACTGTTAAAAAACAGTGAAAGACTTTCAAAAATGATATATTGTTATTATAGGGAAATAAAGAAAAGCTGCAACTGCATTTCTACAGGCAGTGTGAGCAATTAATGCAGGTAATTGTGCGGTCGACGCTCACTTTACATTGTTATAGAAATTAGATTTGCTGACAGAATATCGTATCAGTTTCAATGACTGGTCATGACTTTTAAACCAATCCAGGATGTCAAAACAAGAAGCAGCAGGATATAAAGCATCTTTTCAAAACAATTCAAGGTTAATAACCTCTGATATATTATATAACCATTTAAAGTATCATAGAGTGAGCGATATCTCCTTGACTCAGCAGTGTAAGGTCAAAGTTAACCAGGTTCAAGAGATTACAAAGAGGAAAGACCAAACTGACATTGCACAATTTCAGTACAGAGATCACTGGACGTTGCTTGTGCCAGATACACGCATATACTGCAACATCACAATACATGTGGAGGAATTAAAATAAAAATAAAAAAATCTGCAAATTTAGGAATGTTTTTGAGAGTATAGTAACTAAAAACTTAACAAATGAAATAAAAAATATATATTATATTTAAGGTTAACAATGCAAATCTAATTAGATCCACTTGTTTGGTCAAATAAATGAAAGTCTGTCATAATATATCTATTAAAAGACAGAAAATATTGCTTTACAAACGATGTTGCAGGGCTTGAAATTAACTTTTTTAATTGGAAGCATCGGTGCTCCCAAATTCAAAAATCTAGGAGCACCCACCAAAAATGAATGAGCACCAGTGCAAATTATATATTGACGTATTTATTGTATTTGAAAACAACATCAATCAGGACTAACAAAAACCAGAAACAACTATCTAACTAATTCTGTAATGACTTATTGATATTTGCCCAATAATTCTAAAACGAATGTCTAATAATTATAAAATATTAATGATGACGATGATGACAATAATACTAACAATTAATTACATTTCTCATTGTCATGCTGCCTTGAATGTGCTTGAATGTGACTTATCTGCTATAAAAAGTTCTACTGTTACATTATGAAAAATAAATCTATGGTTTGCATCAAACATAATGAAGCATTGCAGTAAGAAATATCCATTTTATACTATTGTTTTGTTTATATGTATGTCAGTTCAATAAACAAATAGTATTTCTGCTACAAAACACAAACAATTATAATAAATCATTCAATTTGATGCTGAAAGCTGCAATGCAGTCATCAGTAACTAAATGAAAAATAATATGCATCTCAAGAAAGAACAGACAAAAGAGAGGAAGAAAAGTCTCACTTCTTCAAAGGTTTTGGTTTCAGTTTGTGTCATTTTAAATGCTCAGTCTCGTTATGCGCCAATTTACATATTTCTGTGTTTGTGGAATAGGTAAAAAAAGGTAATACCCTTCTTTGTCACGAGCCGCAGTTCAGTTTAAACTTAGTAAAGGCGAGCTTCTTTGGCGATGATGTATACAGTGTAAGATTTTACATTTAGCTGCCATTTGTGGCGAACACGCAGTGAATGCAACGCATCGAGATTTGGCCCATTAAACAGCTGATCCACTTCGAGACTTTCGGCACTCTCTCTGAAAATGCTCGATTGATCTCGGCTGGCGGATCAACATTCATCACATGAATTATTTGTAACTTTAGGTGGGTTTGCAAACCCGTTTTCTTTTCATTGCGTCATCTTCAAACTTCAGCCCTTTGCAGTTCCCGCGGTCATAAAAGTTCCCTGTCATCTGACAGATGAAAGTCTTGAGTGATTGACAGCTAATATGAACCAATATAGCGTCAGGAAAGACCGATTCAGCACGTTTTTAGTAAAAAAAAAAAAAAAAAAATCAAAACAGTTCGCACTACAATTATTATATGCGTATTATTTATTTGCATACCATTCAGTAATGTTACTGAAATTAACAACCCATGCTCATTGGAAATATGTGCCCAGGACTACATTTTTGAGAACCGACAAATATGTACCCTGGACAACGCTGTCTTGCTGTTTTTGTTTTCTTGAATTCACTAGAGGGCGCCATGTACATGTTTGACAATCTCAAATGTTACTGGGGAACGTTTTTCTCATACGTGCTATTTCTCGTAAATCCACCAGAGGCCGATGTGTACATTTCTGTGAATATTAATGTCCTTTTCGTGCACATACAAAACTGCTCAGCTTGTCGTTGTGCATAATATATCAGCTTGATTTTGACTGACCGATCCACCCCCTTCCCTAAACCCAACTGATAGTGTTTTCAAAAGCAAACTAGAAAAGAAAAGCCATCACAACCGCATGCTTCTACCGTGACCTCACGCTGATTTGTTTGGGTTTCATTTTCCCTGCTTTCTCCCAAGCCAGCCAGTCACGCCGGAAATGGTGTCCATTCGGAGGTAAGCATTAAGGATGGGTGCTGTGGACCTAAAATTATATCACAATAATTTCTGGTATTTATTGTGATATCGATCATTTTGATGATTATTTATACATATCCACTGAGAGACAAAAAAGTCCAGTATCTTCAGAGAAGAGTGTTAATTTTCATGTTTTTTTTCTATTTACACATTTCAGTGCTCCTGGATGTCCACTGTTATGACAAAAATCAACAAATGCTTGAGGCAATATTTAGATTATTTGTGTCCTTAAAGTTATCCTGGGTATTTCATAAGCATTAAAGCATATTTATAGTTCAATGCTAATTGACCTAGACTTTATCACTTAAATAGCATGATTTCTTCTTTATTCTGTGATTTTAAACAATGTCTGGTCACAAAAAAATAGTTATTTTAAACACTCAACTGGTGTTATGAGTTGAATTTGGAGTAAATCGGTATTTGTAAACAGGCTCAAACACGCAAAACTATAGCACTTGTACTACTAATACTAAAAATCATTTCACATACTAATAATAGTTTTTTTCGTTATTATGATAAGTCCTTTTTTTTATTATTATTTTAAGTTGGCCGAATTTTTACCGCTATATTGCAAACAATAAAACATAGCCCATCCCTAGCAAACAGTCAGCAGTACTGCTCTGTAGTGTTCATTTTACACATAAAATTCAACAATATGTACCAGCAAGCACATATTTCTCAGTTCTCAATAATGTACACCAGGGTATATTTTCCCAATGAGCACATATTATCCCGTAATAAACACTGAATAAATGTATATTTGCACACATTTACGCAAGTAAATAAAAAGACTGAATTTCTGGGGGCACAGAGAGATTCCAAGTGGGCCTATATACAGTTGAAGTCAGAATTATTAGCTCTCCTGAATTATTAAACCCCCAGAATATTATATTAAAAATACATTATACATTACTGTATATATTAAAAACTGCTTTTATTCTAGCTGAAATAAAACAAATAAGACTTTCCCCAGAAGACAAAAACATATTATAGGACATACTGGGAATAATTCCTACCTTGAATAAATAAATAAAATCACAGGAGGCTAATAACTTTGATCTCAATTTTCATCTAATTACCCATCCGATGTCCATTTAAACTGTCCAGCATCCATGCATTTCCACCATGACCCTAGTTAAAGCAGATGTGAGCAATACCTGGAGTTCCAGTCGTTGAGTTTGTTTGGTGGAAGTTTCCCATAACCCTGCGTGAAGTTGGAAGACAGAACGGGACTGACGCAGGAGAAGAAGAGCTGGAAACCAACGAAGCTGCTGGCCACCACATACACCTCTCTCATATCCATCTCTCACCTGTACAAAGACATCACACAACACACACACACAAACCGTCACGCACTGCTGCTTGCAGAATCATACCAGTGTAAACCACATTTACAGCATCATCATCATCATCGAAAAAAAACTCTTACCAGACAAGAGCCTCTGATTGACTGCTCATTCATTTCACAAAGACTACGTGTTAGGATTTAATCGGTTCATGAGGAAAGAAGTTGACTGAAAAGGAAATTTATTATTTTGTGTGCTATACTGTGAAAGGAGTTCATTGTTTTCCAGAAAGAAGATTAACTCGCTGGGAAAGAGTGACGGCGAATGAAAGAGCAGGAACAAAAATAAAAAATAAAAAAATGTAAATGAGAATGACGTTTCTGTTTCCATAAAGTCCAAAAAGAAAAAGATTGTCAATGTTTCAAATGTAAAAAGAGCAGTAGCTTAAAATGTTTATAATTTAATCCAGACTTGCATAACATACCTAAAAATAAACATGAATAACTTTAATAGGCTATCGTCTTACTGATGCAGGATTTTAGTTATATCACCTCAAATGAAAAGTGAGAGTTAGGCCCAATCCCAATTCTACCCCTTAGCCCTTCCCCTTACCCCTTGTTTTGCGCGTTCACGTGAAGGGGTAGAGGTGTCCCAATTCTCTTTAGCTTGAAAGCGTAGGGCTAAGGGGAAGGGCTAGATAGCTCGTGAAACAGAGATTTTTCAGGACCTCATTCGAAACCAAGGAGTATGAAAATTTCCCAAAATACACCAGCTACAACGGCAGCATGGCTGCACACAGAAGTCAGGAGATGCACAAATTCGTTTTTTTTTTTTTTATCATTATTATGAATTTTTACAACAAACAAGCATATGTTTTAAAACATTCATAACGGCGCTTGTGTTTTACCATCATGCTTTAAAAAAACGATTCGCTATCCATAATCCATAATATTAACTCCTGTATAGCAGTTTCACATCATACTTTCACATCTGACACTCGAATGTCCTGTCAGAAAAGTTTAGTGACTGGGAATGAGTATTTTACAGTGTCTGGTATAATGTTAATGTTGTTTTCGGTTGTTTACATAGATGAATATGGCCACTTTGTGAATACACAGTACAGTTATGCGCTTATTGACACATTATATCATTATGACAACATGATACCATTGCCTTCAGTGATTTCCTGAAGATAAATACCAAAACATGACAACTATCATATGAAGTAGGAGATCGCAATGACATATGATGACGTGTGCAGGTGTTGTAGTGCTGTCCCATTCCTTAGGGGTAAAATTTGAAGCCCTTCCCCTTCACACTCAGTTTCAACGGCCAAGAGGAAGAGGTAGGGGTAAGAAAATAGATTTGGGATTGGGCCTTAATCTCATTAAATTACTTTTAGTAAATTACTAAAAGTAATACTACTCTTACTACATAATAGGGCTGCATGACATTGGAAAAATCTGATATTGCAATATTTTCTTACTATGCGATATGTATACAATTTCACCAGATGTCTCTATTTGGAAAGAATTTCTAATTTTACATCGAACCGGATGATTTTGTGGGGGAGTGCATCTGCATACAAATCTAACAAACAAATCAAAATAAAAGCATAGATAAATACTTAGACTTAGAGTTTCCTGAGTCTAACAGTATTCAGGTACAGTAATTGAATAATAAAACCTCAAACAATTCAATAAAATTAATCATTATCAAAGTCACAAGATGTACAATTTCGTATGCCTGAATGCTTTTAAAATCACACGAACATGACACAATCCACACTCAGCATTGCATATCCTGTGATGTGACTATTGCGAATGATCACAATGTGATATCGATGCTGAAATGATGTATTGTGCAGTCCTACCACATAAAGAGGTAAATATATTGTACTACTTGTAGTGTAAAGCTTAGAATTATTACATCTACATTTCAAACAACAATCTTTTGGTTATATTACAAATATGATCGCTTGATTAAAATAACAAAAAATTCCCAACCCAATTCTGAATCCCTGACAATATTCAATTACTGACTGAAGCAATCTACTACTAATAAAACAGCACTAATAATACAATGAAACAGCAAGAACACAACAAAAAAGGTAATTGTACTCCCTGTTTCCTTAATCCCTCATTTCTTTTTTTTATTTGTTTGTAAACAGTATCAAGTTAACATTAACAGTATCACAACACATGCATATGTGACTGTATATTATATTTAATGCCATGTCAGCTTTATTGGCTATATTCATGGCGAAATAAATTCAGAATAAAACAAATATAGTAACAAAAAAAAGAGGTAATGAAAAACATTTTAAAAAAACAATAATTGAATATAAAAAGGACATATATGCAAATGTAAGCAAGACAAAATCAAAAATAAAGTCACACCTTTTTAAAGCAAATCTTTAAATAAGAAATTAAAAACGAACACTCGTGATTATCATGACGAACTGCTTGTTGCATCCCTCGCTTGTAAGTTACTTACTACATTAATAAATGTTAAATGTAAAAAGAAAACAAAAACGTTGTAATGAAAATATTTAAAACGATAAATTGCTTAAAATATTTATACATAATAACTCATCTGTCTGCGAATAGTGGTACATACTACAAACTAGATTTAATGTACAGCAGGTTTTTATGCAGTACACGCACGCACGCACGCACGCACGCACGCACGTTTTTTTTTCGTGCTATTATTCAGCTTTGGATCCAAACCTATATCATGTCATGCATCATGTCAGTGTTTCATAACTATCTATGAGTCGTGACACAGCATGTCTTTATCCAATCAGAAGACACTTCACTTTACTGTCCATTTATTTGTGCAATAAATTATTTATGTATGTGTAATATTGAAAGCCTCACACAAAGATTGTCATTACACTCAAGATTTACATTTAAGTCACATTATGTTGAGTGTAATGACAAATGTGAATATTTCTGTGAGATGTTTAATGCAACATGTACTAATTGATCTCTGAATCTGAAGGTATTGTCAATCACCCCTCTCTTCCTTCACTTTTACACAAAGTACGGTAAATGTCAATATAATAATATAGACACATCAAGTTTTCTCCTTGCTATAGAAATGCAATGGAAAAAACAATTGGTGTTGTTTTTTATTTCACTAAACTGACTGTAATTGCTAAATTCTGTTTGATTAAATTGATTACACAAGCTGGATTCACTGGTCAGATGACCATTCGTACACTGAGGACACCTGTGGACATAAATAGTTATTTTTTATATTTATAGTTAACGTCGCTTTACGTTTTCTGCATTATTTATAAATAGTCAAATCTAACTAGCAAATAAAACATGGGGTTTCAAGTCCTGTTAAAATTATAGTCTAAAAAAAATTGTCTGTAAAAAAAGAAGAAGATCAAATTCATAAAATTGTGAGAAAAAAACAACCAGACAGGAAACATCTCATATGTTCAGTGTCTCCAAATCTCCAAAAAAATGAGCACCAGAGGCAAGAGTAACGAAATAAGTGTGTGTTTGTGTGTGTGTCTCATTATAGACTGGGGTCACTGTCCCCCAGCATGCTTAAGAGTCAGATTGAGTCATCTGGTATTTTTCAAGCTGTATCACAGTATCAAGCTGAAACACACACACACACACACACACACACACACACACACACACACACACACACACA
>CAIGQW010055694.1:2583161-2594860 GCA_903798125.1 Danio choprae | reverse complement strand
ATCTATCTATCTATCTATCTATCTATCTATCTATCTATCTATCTATCACAAACTGCTGTTACACCTAAAAACATTTTAGTAATCCCTTTGTCCCGTGACAGCATCACACGAGGCAGTAGTGCTCAATTTTAACTGTCACAACTGTACATGAAAACGGTACAATTGTAAAATGTGCTTTTCTGGTTAAAACAGTGTGCAGAATTTCTTTGAATTTAATTACCTTTTACTTCCTTACATTCAGATTCTGCTTCTGTTCTCAATTCAACATCAAAAACTGAACTGTAAATTGAAAGTCAATGAAATTAAATTTTTACCCAACCCTATCAGTAAACACATGGTCATACAAATGTGGAAATGTTACTCGATATGCCAGACGGAAACTAGCTAGACCGTCAGTTACAGCATTTGTCTTCAGAAAAGTACAGAGGTCATTTTTGGCGCTCAGTTGATGCCATGGATTGCTGTTCTTGCTTTCTCTTCTGAGAAATGAAGAAGGCAATCTTTCCGCAAGCATTGTGGCGACAATAATGAAAAGGCCATCATGTCAGACTGTGCATTACATCTAGCTGGTGGAGAAATCCTCGTGAGCACAAACCAGACAGTAAATATTCATAGCAACAAAACAATAAATTAAAAAATACCATGGTCAAGTTGGTGAACTTGAAATTCTTCAGATGAATCCAAGCATTATAAGAGCTGGTATCAAGAACGTCTCCAACTTTAGAGGACTTTTTCCTTGATGTGCACTTACAGATTGTCCACATATGCTGATGAGTTTGTCTCAAGTGCATAGTGAATATGACTCAAAAACAAATCCACTGATATTCCACTGCAGCGCTTTGAAAACAACACATTCTCACTGCCGACTCGTCACTTCTATTGACGCTCAGTCAGGACCCATGCTTGTCACTCTTTGAGACTTGGGGTATGCCTTCGTTGTCATTTTATGACACATATGGTGCTCCGTTGCTTTACATGAGATAACTTTGGAATCAGTATTCTGACGCATAAGTCAGTGGCAATTTTATTGTGATGATATTTTGGCTAATATTTGTTTGCTGTTATTGGTGTGTGCATTTTTCTAAAGAACAGTCAAAACTATTTTATTTACATTACACTCATTCATTTTCCTTCAGCTTAGTCCCTTATTTATCAGGGGTTGCCACAGTGGAATGAACCGCCAACTATTCCAGCATATGTTTTACGCAGCAGATGCCCTTCCAGCCGCAACCCAGTATTGGGAAACAACCATACACTATCACATTCACACATGCACTCATATAGTACGGCCAATTTTAGTTTATCCAATTCACCTATATAGCGCATGTCTGTGGACTGTGGGGGAAATCGGAGCACCCGGAGCAAGCCCACGCCAACACAGGGAGAACATGCAACTGGCCCAGCCGGGACTCGAACCAGCAATTTTCTTGCTGTGAGGTGACAGTGCTAACCACTCAGCCACCGTGCCACCCTAACATTACACTATGAACACTATTTATGAGCTCGTAACTCAGCTCCTAGTACTAAACCTTAACATGTCAATATTAAAAACAGACTATAGCAGCAAGATACATCTAGTCACAATTTATTGAAAAGATATGACTATTCTAAGTCTTCCGAGGCAGCGCAAGTTATTCCTTGAAATACACGAAAAAAAAAAGCATTTGCAGTTTGTTCAGACTACTCATTTAATAAGTTAACCTAATTCCTACATGTAGCCCATGATTTTTTTAACAGTGTAATTAACATGATCACTGTTTCCATTTGCAGTTTCACAAATGTAAATATTGCAGCCAAAAAAAAGCATCTTACGTCGACTTCAGTTGTCGAATGCTATTGGCTTCCTCTGTGTCTCATGACCAGTTGCATCATGTTAATGTGCTGGAGCATCTTTTTAAAACAGAGGATATCAGTGAACGTGAGACGAATCGTTTTCAGCAATTAAAGTCTCATAATATACTCTGTTCTTTGCATTAAGACATTATGACTATAGGACTTCGAATGCAACACAACTTATTTGTACCTCTTTTATATAGATGATAATAATAAATAAATGCAACTCCATTTTTAATGGCCTGCTGCCTAATTATGTTGATCAGAAGTGGGAAGGTTTACGTAGGTGCTCCAAAACATTTTATTTATAAAATGATTTGTATTTTAGACATACAAGTTTACAATGATAATAAAGTATCAAGTTTTTAATGATTTATGAAGGAATTATAATGCTTTGTTTTGTTATTTCATCTTCATTTACAAGTAGCAGGGTATTTACAGCTACTGTATATTTCTGTTCATTCACATCCCATGCCTTTGTGCCCCCTGGCGGCACTGTTGCAAACTGCAGTTACACCTAAAAACATTTTACTAATCCCTTTGTCCCACGGCGGTGTCACATGCGGTGGTAGTGCTCAATTTTAACTGATAAAACTGTACATGCAAACTGTTTAATGCAACCAAAATCATTGGAGGAAACAGCACACTGTAAAATGACACCGGAGGGGTTCCAAGAGCATCACAAATTTACAAGTAATTGGTCCTGATTGAGCATCCATGACTAGTCGGGAGTGAGAATGTGTTGTTGAAAAGAGACAATAAAAACAAGAGTGACTCAAAACAGACATGCTTTGAACAAGAACCACAATGTATTTACAGTACATAAGAACGAACATATTTGACACTTTCTGTAAAAATCAAGTTTTTCGCGATTCAGCCAAAAGCTGATCGAGACTTCTTCATCATCGGTTCCCCAGGAAGTAGGTCAGGTTGGTTTCGAGATGTCTGAGCAGGTGCGCATCCTCCACCCACAGTCCAAACAAACTCTCCGGTGAGACCGGGATGCCTGTCCGTGGTCTCTGGCGTTGGAGATCTTGGAGCAGGCTCTCTAAAAGTGCTTGTTTGAGCGGTTTGTGGAGGCCCTATCAGGCAGCATGGAGGAGTATGGAGGATGAGGGGTTGGAGGTGTGGAAATCTAGACCTGCGTGGAGTAGGAGCGCTGCAGGTTGGCGGAGCATCCCGCGGAGTGGGCGGCGCAGTGGTGCGCGTGCTGGGACGGCTGGTCTAGACTTCGCTGGAAATGGAGCGAGACGGTATGAGGACATCGGGGGGGACGGGGAACCGATGAGGCTGATGGTCATGTGATCTCAGTGAATGGAGATCCCCTTGGAGTCTGTAAGGGGGGGAGAGAGAGAGTGTGAGGGGAAAGAGAGAGAGAGAGAGAGAAAGGATGAGAAACCAAGACTTGAAGTGGAAACTGCGTTCGGATAGAATAAAATTAGTGATGCACCGAAATAATTAGGACTGGAACACTGAAAGTTTTCATTTAGCCAAAAACGAATTTCATTATTTTTTTTATAATCAACCAATTCAATAGATGCATTTAATAATAAATGCTTAAAAACATATATATTGTGTAAGTATTACATAAATTATGGCAGCTTATACACCGTAATAATATATGTAAATTAATATGTAAATGCTTTCTTTATTTTGTGATTTACATTTTTTATGCTTTGGAATTGCATTATTGGACCTTGATCTTTCCTCCAACAATGTTTGATGTTGAAAAGTTTGAAAGTGTATTGCCATTTTTAATAGTCTGATATATTGCCTGGGTTGGTGTTGTAAATTACCATAAAAAAATTACCAATTACAAATTACAAAAATTACAAATTATTAAAATGTCAATAAACGTCCCTTTGTTTAATTGCAGAGTTGTATTTTACACCAAACATTGACAGAGCAGAGATCAAGGTCCCATAATGCACCAAAAATTGTCAATTAACAGATTTTTTACAGTGTACATTAATATATAAGTTAATGATGAGAATATATTTTTTCTCCAATTTGTTGCCAAACATAAACATTATAACAGTGGCTATAATAAAACATTATTTTCATTAAAATAATTATGATTAATAAGCTAATTATAAGTTATACACTCTGTCAAAGGGTGGTAACTTTCAACTCTGCAAGGGTCCATATAGGTATTTTAAAAGCACATATTAGGACCTAATGTGTGCATATTAGCTCCAAAAATGTCAAGGTCAAAATAAGTTTCTGTAACACTGTGTACACGAACCAGACACTAACACAGACAAAACATGCCATTAGATAAGATAAAAAAATTATTTAAACAACACCATTCCGCCCTCCAAAGCCATTTCGGCAAAACAAACAACAACTAAAAACTGCTGACATTTCAGTGCATCACTAAAATAAAATATAAGACTGAGGCAGAAAAAGGGAATGACTTGTATGATCGAGGTGAGGAAGAGAGGAACTAAAAAAACAAAGTGTTTTCAAAAGTGAGGAGGATGAGCGTGGCCTACAAAGGGGAAACTCACACCGGGAGTGGGGGGGGGGGGAACTCCATCTTTTCTGAAGCTCCACAAGCTACACAGTCCACTTTTATAGAGACGTTAACCCTCCAATCAGCCCTTTGAGCAATCAGTGAAATTATAAGCTCTAAACACTCTTGGCTTCTCAGTGACTCTATCATAACAGAAACAAAAATGTCTCTCTTCAAGGACAAGCAAAGGGCCGGTCAGTCCTCCAGATTTGCAGGGTGTTGTGGTTGGTGTTTGGATTGTGCAGGCTGGACATGCTAGTAAAGGGAGGAGGAGGAGGAGGAGGGCTGGGTGGGTCTTGGGAGTCACATTAGGGTCCACTGGGTCAAAAACAGAAGGACAGGGTGGGTCGTAATCCATCCCTTTATGTGTGCATCCCTGCTACTAACCCGCTCCCACCCCTTACCTGAGTGCCACTTAACTTTTCAAGTGGACTCTCTACGCAGGGCAGCGCCACCATGGGCATGCCCAGAACAGACTCAGGCCGCTGGACTCGCACCGTCAAGGGTGGAGGCTTTGTCTGCTGGAAGTTGTTGATCACGCATGTCACCTGGAGAAATGGAGAGAGAGAGAGAGAAAACAGAGCGGAGAAAGAAGACAGAGAGAGAGGGAAAAAGGAAAAGCCGTAGCGGAGGAGAGGATGGATTGTTTGGATTTCAGTACAATGTAAATAATGATATGAAAAAACATGAAAACAAAAACTATTTTTAATCAGTTGTCAACAAATTTGTTGTATTTATATAGTTTCATTTAATATTTTTAGTAAGTTGAAGTCAAAATTATTGTTTTTAAAATATTTTCCAAGTGCTGTTTAAAGGAGAGAAGATTTTTAAACAATTTTAATAACTACCTTCTAATAATTAATTTCTTTTGTCTTTACTGTGATGACAGTACATAATATTTTACTCATTATTTTGAGTAAAAGTATTTATCAAGATGCTATTTGGCTTAATGTGCAATTTAAAGGCTTAACTAGGTTAATTAGATTAACTAGGCAAGTTAGGGTAATTAGGTCATTAATTAAGGTTAGCTTAGATTAATTAAGTCATTGGACAGCGGTGATTTGTTCTGTAGACAAAAAAATATTGGAAAAAAAATATTGAAGGGGCTAATAACATTGGCCTTAAAATTGTTTTAATAATTTAAAAACTGCTTTTATTTCAGCCAAACTAAAATACATAAGTCTTTCACCAGAAGGAAAAAATATATAGGAAATACTGCCAAAATGATTAAAAATCACTTGGGAAACATTTGACAACTAATATAAATTTCATAGAATAATAATTTTGACTGAGTTGAGATGACTAGAAAAGTTTTAGTTGATTCAACCAAAACATTCCAGGCAGCAAGATTGTTTTACAGTCTACATTTTGATGAAGGTTTTGAAAAAAGGCTTTATGAAGGTGTGATGGGATTTGTGACATTTTGTGTGCATCACTATACATTTTGTGTGCATTTCAAATAGACGTGCGATGTAAAAGGAACATCTTAGAAGTAATTGTCTGTCAGCATATAAAATTTGCATGACTAAATTACAACGTGAGTGAAATCAGTGGTGAATCAGTCCTGAATCTGTGAATTTCGTAGAGCAATGATAAACGTGAGAAGGGTTGGCTGACATGAAACTGACGTTTCAAGATCCCGTGTCGAGATCCTGAAGCGCAAGTGTTTCGAAACACTGCACCGAAGCATGATCCGAAACACCCAGGTCATGTGACTAAAGTGTTTCGAAACACCAGGTCATGTGACTAAAGCGATTGAGATCTGGTGAATCTGTGTTTGACTGACAGGGTCGGAAAAAAAATCTCTATTTCATGTAGCCTAGTAGACCATGTGTGTGCACAGAGTATCTGTGCTGCAAATGGCCCGAGTTGGAATCCTGACTTGTACAAATACTCTGAAATTCTGACTTGATTTATTTTAATAATGTTACTTTTATAACCAAAACAAGACATATTTATTCACAAAGTGTTCATTCGGATGTCAGACCAATGTTAAAACAAAACACGTTACAAAAACAGAGGATATATATATATATATATATACACACACATTGCATCTGGAAAAGTATTCATATCGCTTCACTTTTTCCACATTTTTTATGTTTCAGCCTTATTCCAAAATGGATTAAATTAATTTATTTCCTCTAAATTCTACACACAATACTCCATAATGATTGAATAATGATGAATGTGAAAAGATTTTTTGAAATTTACTAAAAATAAAAAACCTGAACAATCACATGTACATCAGTATTCACAACCTTTGCCTTAAAGCTCTAAATTGAGCTCAGGTACATTCTGTTTCCACTGATCATTCCTGAGATGTTTCAGCAGCCTAATTGGAGTTCACCTGTGGTAAATTCAGTTGATATTCAGTTGATTGGACATGATTTGAAAAGGCATACACCAGTCTATATAAGGTTCCAAGGTTGACAGTGCATGTCAAAGCACAATCCAAGCATGAAGATGAAGGAATTGTCTCTAGACCTCAGAGACAGGATTGTCTCGAGGCACAAGGCTGGGGAAAGTTACAGAAAAAATTCTGCTGCTCTGAAAGTTCCAATGAGCACAGTGGCCTCCATTATCTGTAAGTGGAAGATGTTTGGAACCACCAGGACACTTCCTATAGCTGGCCGGCCATCTAAGCTGAGTGATCGCGGGAGAAGGGCCTTAGTCAGGGAGGTGATCAATAACCCGATGGTCACTCTGTCTGAGCTCCAGCGTTCTTCTGTGGAAAGAGGAGAACCTTACAGAAGGACAACCATCTGTGCAGCAATCCACCAATCAGGCCTGTATAGTAGAGTGGCCAGACAGAAGCCACTCCTTTGTAAAGGGCACATAGCAGCCCACCTCTCATACCATAAGAAACAAAATTCTCTGGCTCTTTGGAGTGAATGGCAGGTGTTACACTTGGAGAAAACCAGGCACCGCTTATCCCCAGGCTAATATCATCCCTACAGTGAAGCATGGTGGTGGCAGCATCATGCTGTGGGGATGTTTTTCAGCAGCAGGAACTGGAAGACTAATCAGGATAGAGGTAAAGATGAATGCAGCAATGTACAGAGACATCCTGAATGAAAACCTGCTTCAGAGTGCTCTTGACTTCAGACTGGGTCGGTTCATCTTCCAGCAGGACAATGACCCAAAGCACACAGCCAAAATATCAATGGAGTGGCTTTACAACAACTCGGTGAATGTCCTTGAGTGGCCTAGCCAGAGCCCAGACCTAAATCCTATTGAACATCTCTGGAGAGATCTGAAAATGTCTGTACACTGTCGCTTCCCATCCAACCTGCTAGAGCTTAAGAGGTACTGTAAAGAGAAATGGGCAAAAATTCCCAAAGACCGGTCTGCCAACCTTGTGGCATCATATTCAAAAAGACTTGAGGCTCTAATTCCTGCCAAAGGTGCATCAACAAAGTATTGAGCAAAGGCTGTGAACACTTAAGTAAATGTGATTTTTTCAGGTTTTTTATTTTTAATATATTTTCCTTTTCCTTTTTTAAATTTACCCAAACCTTTCGGGTGATGCATAAATCTCAAAGAATTGACACTTTTGACTGGTTTTGTGGTCCAAGGTATTTTCTAAATGCCTTTGCAATCATTTATCATGTCAAATTAGTTTTTTTTAATCAGACTCTCACCAGAAAGACAGCGATGGCTCCACCGGTGAAGAATCCGGCGAGGACGTCTGACCAGTGGTTTCGGTATTCAGCCACTCTCACAACACCCACCAACATGGCCAGACACAGCAGAGTCAGACTGAGTGTCGGTTTGGTCAGACGTGTCCCTTTAGTCCTGAACACCAGCGTCACGTACATCTGCAAGCATAAAGAGACCCTGCTAAAGATAAAATGACAACACTACTTGAAAATCTGAAAAATAAATATTGTTTTTGTTCACAGATGAACCATTTATATTCAACAATACAATATTCTCTAAACAAATAAGAACCGACTGACAATATTTTCCATTTATTTACACGTTCAATTTGCAATATGGGATCTTTATCTGTGTTCTTATAACGTTTTTAATGTTTTGCAAAATTTAGCAAATTAAATGGCAAACAATGTCTGCAGATTATGTCTGGTAATAAATACAAGTCATTATTCATCAGGAGGCTTGAGCTACGGTTTGTAGTGATCAAATGTAATAATGTAGTAGTTTGTTGCACAGACTAATACTTTTGCTTCAGCCTGTATATGATTCTTTTTGGCTCTCCAACCTGCTAATAGCCACTTCAAATGAATCACCAATGACCACAAGTTCAGCTTAAAATCATTGTTAATGCTCTATCTAAGAGCAAACCAAGCTGAACTGGTAGAGCATGTTTCTGTCAGGTGAATCTAGTCAAACAGGAACATCTTTCTGCTTAAAATTTACAAGAAGCGCATAAGCGTTATTATCATTCATGTGAAAAGTTTTTCCATTGGTTATGTTTTTAAGCAAGTACTGCATATTGTATTTGCGTCTTTAAGAGTCCCTAAAGGCAGACCACGTGACCAGAAGTGAAGAAATGTCATTTCAAGGGGGGAGAAAAGGTTATGATATATTTTTTTATGTTTTATTTTTACATTGTAAAACACATTACAAAAAGATACAAAATAAAGGACAGCAAAAATATGTAACAGTAAGCAAATACACTGAAGATTATTGAGCAAAAAAGAAAAAGACAAGAACCTCAAATTGTACAAGGTGGAATATCGACAGTAATAGCAGACAATGAGACGAAAATGTGCCCCAAAAAAGAAAGCAGGGAAAAGCAGGACCAAAACATATGAATTAGAGTAGCTGAACTCAGGGTCAATAGACGGGTTGATGTGAGTTAGCCTGCTCTTGGACCAATGAGCTCTATGTACTACCTTGCAATGTATGAGCCTGTGACATGCACAGATTGAGGAAGAGTTAACCCTGTTCAAGACTGCTTTCCATGTCTCGTTGTTAATGTCAATTCCAATGTCTTGAGAGCAGATGATCCGTAAGCTATCAGAAGAAAATTGCAAATTAACAATTATATTAAATAGTTTAGAAATTGAACCTTTAGCACAGGGATCTATGCCCAGTATGGTGTCCAGGTCTGAAGCCAGAGGAGCTTGCTCAAAAAATTATGACAGCAAATAAATTTTTACACAATAATGAACTGCACAGATACATAATTTATAACAAGCACTATTATATACATGTAGAAATATGAAGAGTACATTTTGATTTCAATGAAACTTTAAAGGAAAATTTAAAAAACGCATTTGCTTTCGATTTACTCACTAGCCCCCTTTCACACATACAGACCTGTGTACAGACAAGGGATCATATGTGAACAGGCCCTTTTTGAAAATACTGATAAATTTGTTCCGGCAGTTTTCCGGAAAGAAAAGTTGTAACATTACCGGTAATTTGCCGGAATGTGTGTGAACGCAGAAGGAAAATTGCGGGAAAAAGAGTGTGTTCACTATTAGATCCACAGCCACGCCGTTTATGAGAATAAAAGCCTTTGTATTTTTTTAAATACATGTTAGTCAGATAACGTTTCTATGTTCCTTCTTCAATTCAATTCAATTTAATTCAAGTTTATTTATATAGCACTTTTTACCATGTAGATTGTGTCAAAGCAGCTTAACATGTTCTAGCAGAGTCCAGATTTCAGAGTTTATGTTCAGTTTAGCTCAGTTCAGTTCAGTTCAGTTCAGTGTGGTTTAGGTTTCACTGCTGAAAGTTCAAACACTGAAGAGCAAATCCACCGAAGCGCAGCTCCACAAGTCCGGATCCAAGTAAGCCAGTGGCAAAAAAAAACTTCACAAATTGACAAAGTAAAGGGAAAATAAAAAACCTCGAGAGAAACCAGGTTCTGTTGGGCATGATCATTATTCTTCTGGCCAAACTTCCTGTGTGGATCTGCAGTCTAGGCGCCGGAGGCTGGAGAAGCTGGACGTCCATCGTGGAAAAGCTGAAGGTGTGAATAGGGCACCGGCGGGAGGTCAGGCTGGCCCACAAGATCAATGCTTGGATTCGTTTGTCACGGTGGCCTTTCAGGAATCAGTCTCATCCACTCTATTCCTCCATGACCACCACAGCATCAGCTCGGGATACAGCCTGCTCCAGGATACCTTGGGATCATCTCTTCACAGGTCTTGGATCGCATCAATGGTGCTGCATAGTCTGTAGGGGCTTCTTAATGCCAACTATGTAAAAATTGAAAGCTAAAATGCTTATGATAAACTGTTTACCTTCAGTTGCTTGACGCGTGTGCATGTGAACATATATTTTGTACATCTCGACGTGAAAGTGTTCCACCATATGTTTATATAGAAGTTATTCACAATACTTATCCATCTACAGAATTTGTAATGTAGTCAAATGTGTAAACATTTAGCTGCGGTTCGCTCTTCTGCCTCTGGATGTCTCTGGGACAAAGCAGCTGCATGAATGCTAAAGCTTTAAATAAAAGTGAAACCATCAACAAAAGCCCGACCCCTTCTATGTTTACAAATACAAGCGCAGCCGTTTAGAGCTCATTTCCCATTAATGATGTCAGAATTTACCGGTTTTTTGTAATGGATGTGTGAACGGTCTTTTACGGAAAAATTCCAGAACATTCTTGCCTGTGTGAACAGCGATGTTTTGAATTTACCGGTAAAGTAGTTTCGTTAATTTTTCAGATATTTACCAGTATCACTGTGTAAAAGGGCCTGCTGTTAAACCATCTTGCATTGTTTTAGGGTGAGTAAATTGACAGCAATTTTTATTATTTTTTATTTCACTCCCATTTTCTGGAAGTGCACTGGACCTTTCTGCACTTCTAAATGGCGGATATTTAAATGTTTCTGTTGTGTTATGTCTGGTGGAGAATCTTGTCACGTCGCGTGTTGTTAGCACACATTCAGTTGTGTTTGTGAGACTGCAGGCTCATAACTGTGAACTTTTGTTTATGTGTCAGTTCATCTACAAGTGAGCACTCTCAGATATTGAAACAGCTGTAGGTTCACTAAACTCACCACAGTGTACACTGCAGAGTAAACACTGAGCGCTGCGTCCTTGGAGGGGAAGGATTTTCTGGCAGACGCCACTATGAGGGGGTTTCCGGTGCAGGCTTTGCGTTCGGTGATGTACTGGAGGTTTGAATGGCAGCCCAGTGCTGTGTAGTTTGGTCTGCACGCCGACAGGAAGTGAGGCGTCTGGTTTCCTGTCACTACCTGTCCGGCATTTGCAAAGATGGTGGTGGTGAAGACGCCAAAGGTGTAGACACCTGAGATAACAGCAGAGATGAAAGGCTTTGAGAAACACAGGTAAAACATAAACACACACAAATCTATCTATCTATCTATCTATCTATCTATCTATCTATCTATCTATC
>CAIGQW010055694.1:2547883-2562609 GCA_903798125.1 Danio choprae | reverse complement strand
CACACACACACACACACACACACACACACACACACACACACACACACTCTGGCAGAGGGAGGCACATCCATGTGGTCCCACAATCTGCTGCCTCCGGTTCACAACGGGGCAGGGAGACACCAGCTAAACCAGCACCTTCCTTACTGGACATCTCACTCACATCTTCACTTAAGCGTTAACCTCATCTCTGATGCTCCTCCATGATTTCCCTATGGGTGTGTTGCACCTTAAGAGTTGAATCAAGTTCATCTAATAAATCTGTTGCACCAAAGTTTTAAATTAAGCAGCATTACATTGTCATTCTGAAGCTTGTTTTAAAGGGATAGTTTATATAAAAATGACAAATTTTAGTCGCATTATTGAATTATTGATTATTTTGTGACAGGATAGTCTATACACACACGGCTGTTTGACACTATTCTCTGCACCAACCGAGTCAGTAGAGGACCACAGACACCTGCATCGCGAAATGCGGATTTTTTCCCCATACGGCGTGCAGTATCAAATTCCTTAAAACAACACTCTTCCAGCAGTTCATAGTCACATCCAATATTTCGTTTGTCACGGGGGGCATGCCTGAAATGTTTCTGAATGAAAGTGAAAGTGCCAAACTGCAGTTAAAGTTGACAAATTAAAAATGAAATACCCGAAAGTACATGAAACTCCGGAGGAAATGTGGATAGGGTGGTGACTCAATGACGTTAATCGAATTATGTGCTATAACATGTAAAACGGGATCATGAAAGGAACATTCAAAAAGCAACTCGTGTAAACACCCTAATCATATTAATTGTCTTACTCAGATTAAGGCAAATAATTTGATTACTGATGTCCATGTAAACGTAGTCAATGGCTGCTTTTCTCCAACATTCTTCAAAATATCTTGTTTTGTGTTCAACAGAAGTAAGACGTTCATAATAGTTTTGAACCACTTGAGTCTGAGGAAATATAGATTTTTTTCTTTAATTAACATTTATTGTGGGAGTAACTTTAATCCTGTTGCACATTTAATTCACATTACACTGATTTAAATCTCTGTTTGGTATTTACTTTTAAAATATATAGGTGGAAAGGTGCAGATTTGGGATGAGAAAGATTTGAGGTCATATTGAGATCCCTGACTGACTGATTGACTTTAAGACTACTTACAATCTTACTACAATACTACAATCTTATTTGTCATTAGTACAAGCACATATTTAGTTTAAGTAATAATCAAACTCTTCTAAACATCTGGGTGGATCATGTTTGTTTGTTTGTTTATTGCTAAATCAAAATCTTTTTTTTTTTTAAACAAGATTTTTAAAATCTACATTGAAATATTATTGACATGACAACAATTTACCACACAATTTGGATTATTAAAATAATGCCAGACCTTTCAAAAATAAAATAAATAAATAAATAAATAAATGCATTTTATTAAAATATATATAAATATATATAATAAATAAGGGCAGCACGGTGGCGCAGTGGGTAGCACAATCGCCTCACAGCAAGAAGATCGCTCGGTTTGAGCCCCGGCTGGGTCAGTTGGCATTTCTGTGTGGAGTTTGCATGTTCTCCCCGTGTTCGCGTGGGTTTCCTTCGGGTGCTCCGGTTTCTCCCACAAGTCCAAAGACATGCAGTATAGGTGAATTGGGTAAGCTAAGTTGTCCGTAGTGTATGAGTGTGAATGAGTGTGTGTGGATTTTTCCTGGTGATGGGTTGCAGCTGGAAGGGTAAAACATATGCTGGATAAGTTGGCGGTTCATTCCGCTGTGGCGACCCCAGATTAATAAAGGGACTAAGCCGAAAAGAAAATGAATGAATGAAAATGAATGAATGAATAAATAAACAAAAATAATTTCTGACTTTACTATAATAATAATAATAATAATAAACACTTTAATTAAGGAATATTATCATATTTTATTACGACTTAAATATTCTATATAAAGTACATTTAAGTAGTAATATATATTCCCACATTATTGTAATGAGAATTATGATAGACATTTATTATTATTATTCAATGTATTTATTTATATTTAAAAGGTTTTACAATGTAAATATTAATATACATTTATGAATATAAATATAATGAACATATATGTTCATTATAAACATATAATAAACAATGTAAATCTAAAAATGTACATTTAAACAAAAACACAAAAATATAAAAGGAAACATAAAATAACTGACATATAATTTCACATATAACTGTCCCATTATTTTTGGCATAAATTATGACCCAGACCTGTTCCTGGCAGGATTTGTGGTGCTAGATTATTTACAACAGTCTTGTACATGCCACAAATTCATTAACAATATAGATTATTTGCATTGCGACAATATAAGGATGACTTTTACATTACTTTTGACCTAACAATCTTATTTTTGAGTTCATTTACACATAACACGTACATCCTAATGCTAAAATTAAAAGCTAAAAAAAATCATAAAACCTATAAAAAGTAACAGTAATATGATAATAACGAGCATTTTAAAACAATTTTTCTAAACACAAACATTTTTGTAACGTGATCTCACACACATACACGCAGCGCGCGCGCGATTCTGAAGTTCTCGCTCTCCTCAAGCTCTCATAGAAATGAAGTGTTTTACTCACGGTTATAGTGGGAATAGCAGCTATCAGCGAGTACACGAGCACCGGCGGCACGTTGCTGGTCTCGTCCGGTCCCGGGTACGGTTTGGAGAACGCCTTGTCGAAGCAGAAGAAGCCCTGGATGTGCACGGGGAAGGTGTCCGTGTACTCAAAGTAGTACGCCATGAGCACGGTGCCTGCCATGATCACCAGCTGAAAATAAAACATGATCCACGCTTTATTACTAGTGAAGAAGACGCTCCGCCACAGCGCGCGTGCGACCGCATAAATCACACACACACACACACACACACACACACACACACACACACAGGCGTCGTGATCCTGTCAGCGTTACATGCTGTTCCTCAGAGCGCGCGCGGAAAAACGGGGAAAAGATGTGGAGAAAAACAGCGTGAACTGGAATCTAAGCAGACACAAATTGGATTGGTGAGTGTGTGTGTGTGTGCGCACGTAAGTGACATTTTGGATGTGTGTGAAACGCAATGAGGGTGTGAACGCGCTCGTTAGCGACTCTCACATCGAGCTCGCCTTCATTCAAGCCTCATTATCCTCCTCATTCATCCTTGAAAATCACAAAGACCACGATTGCAAACAACAAATGACTTCTGATATACTCTACACTGAAAAAAAGTATTCATTGGACTTTCCTTTCTTAAGGCAAGTGGTTGCTTTAAGTTTAAATTTAGTAAATCCAATGAATATTTTTTTTCAGTGTATTAAATCCAACATGCTGGCCAGAATAGTGTAGAAACAAGTAGAAGAAATGTAGTTAAAAGAAAACATTATGAAGAAAAACTTAAACGATATAGGCTATTCTTGTTCAACATGGCTACTGTAATAATCTTTTATAAGCAACTCTGAAGAAACCATTTGTTTTTTTGGAGGTGAGGTTGTGTTTTTTAGCCACATTAATTTGTGGGGTTACATATCAATATGGCTATAAAACAATAACTAGAATAAACTAGATATTTCACCCAATTAAAATCAATAATAAATATTTGCAATACTTGACTATAAAGTGAATATATAGGCTACATTGGAGTCTTTTTTGGTGAAAAGTGCTTTTCATTATCTAAAACCATATATTTTTAAACAGTAATAGACACCCTACTATATACAACTAAAAGGTACAGTAATGGCTCATTTCCACTAAGTAGTACGGTTCGATGTTAGTACAATACGGTACGCATTTATTTTCATCTCCACTGTCAGAAGTACCAAAATAGCAAACTGTACCACTTTTGTAAGGGGTCCTAGCACAACACTAAGGTACTTAGTGGAGCTGGACTCGCTGCTGAACACTGATTGGTTTACAAAGAAATTTTATGAACAGAAACCTGAGGAATGAGAACAGAGGAAGTGGCATTTTTAAATACACATCCAAGACATCACATCTTAATACACTGATGGCACACAGCAATGAACCATACTCAAACAAAAGCTTGTCGTCTTCTTTTTACAAACAGCCACATGCCAAGCAGCAAGAAAAGATCTGCTGTATGTCCTCCATTGTTGTTTACAAGGACGTTTGCATAAACATGGAAAGCGTGAGGAGTAGGGCTGTGCGATTAATCGAGATCGAATCGAAATCGCGATTTGAAACGTTGTGATTAGCTAATCCCAAGAGGCTGCGATATAAAATATATATAGATTATATAATTTCCTCTAGCCAGAGCAAATGCTTGACTGCTGTCTGTGTGTGACAGTTTTACTAGCCAATTGAGTGAGCACACCATTGTTCCGCCCAGTCAGAATTGCGCAACCGAACTATGCGGAAAGACCACAATGAAACAAACAAACAGGAAAGCGCGGACAAGTGGGATGATGGCGTCTGTCGCTTCAGAAGCGTTAATAGATTCATTCATATAAAAGGAAAACAGCATGTCAGTAATATGGGAATATTTTGGTTTCAAAGTCACAAACAAAAACAGGTCATATGCAAGAGCTGTCGCAGAATTGTTACCACAGCATGAGGAAATGCAACAACCAGCACCTAAAAAAGCACCACAGGTGGCTATATGAGGAGTCTTGCTAAAAAGTCAACTAACAGTATAGCCAGTGACACTCAATCTAGTAGCAAGCAACAGCAAAGTACAATTTCAGAGTTGTTTGCAGCTGTTACACCATACGAAAAAACACCACGAAGGCACCAGGAGATAACTAACGCCATATCTCACTACTGTTTGCTCATGAGAAAAATGAGTGTTTCATTTCTGAATATTTATAAACAAATTTGCATAAAAGTTAATATCTTTTCAGTTTCGTTTTTAACTAACAATCACTGCATTTTAGCAGCAAGAAGCTACGATACAGAATATTGAGCTGAAGCTTGACTACAAAATTAAATCGCAAATCAAATCGAGATCGCAATATCTGTAAAAAAAAACCCAAAACGCAATTAGATATTTTCCCCAAATCGCACATGCAGCCCTAGTGAGAAGCGCCTCTTTCTCTTTGTATTAATTGCAACCTTTGTGTGTACACCACACCTACCAAGTAAGGATACTGTTGGCAGTGGAAACACAAGACTGATCAGGGTGAACCATATCGAACCACACAGTACTGTTCCACTCAGTTGAAATGAAACATAAGTTAACATGAGCCTTGAATTGTTTTTGTGCTTATTAATTTTGTCCACTAGGTGGCAACGCTGGTGCTGTTTATTACAGTCAGAAAACAAATAGAGAAGGAACAACAACAAAAGACTACTGAAGCAAGTGCACATGTGAGGGAATTAAAAGACCTTTGCAACTAGATTTAAACACGTTTAACTTGAATTTATGTATACGATTATTCTGCATTAATAACCTTTTGAGAGAAAGAATGCAGAAAGTGGACAAGGATGAATCTTTCAAGTAGATCTGAGTTTGTGTACCCTACCAAATGTAGTATACCTTAAAAGACTGCGCATTTCAAACTATGAGTTTGTTCGTTTGTTGGCCGGATTGACATAGATAGAAGAAAAAAAAAGACTATGAAAATCCATGGTTATCAGTTTCCAACCTTCTTCAAAATAGGTTATTTTGCAAAACTAAAGGTTGAGTAAAAAGTGGATGGTAAGTAAATGATGACTGACCAAACCAGACTTTTAGGTGTTGCTTTTATCAATTGTTTAGTGCCTGCAGATTTCAATTACGATACATTTTGAAGGCTGTTTTCTCGGAATGATTTTTTTGCTGGCTGCACTGAGCCATAAGTCTTTACTTCAGCAGCACTTATATAAACCAAACATTACATTTTATTGATATTTTGAAGGTATTTATTGAGGGATATGTTCATTAATAATTTGCCTGATTACTGATTTTATCCTACAAAAATATAATTAAAAACTATTTGGAGTGGTATAAAGACATACCCCAAATCTCCTCTGTAAACAAATAAATAAATTAAATTCATCCAATGTTCACAATTTTTGTGATTGATGTATGAAAATAAGTGCATATTTAATTAAATTCCCCATTATATACATCTAAACAACACATTTTAGATAAGACCTTTATAAAAGTCTTTATTTCTTAGATTTCTGTTAAAGCACACTGTAAAAATATCCATAAATTAGCAGTTTGTGATTCATGTTTTTATTTTTCCCTGTTTATTTATGCTTTTGAATTGCATTGTGGGGCCTTGATCTTTCTTCCAACAACTTTTAACCTTGGAAAGCTTGAAAACGCAACTTTTATTAACATTTTTAATAGTTATAAAAAAAAAATTTATATATTGTCTGGGTTGGTGTGGTATATTATGGTACAAAAAACTTGTAATAAAGTGCCAGTGCATTTTCTATTATTTTACAGACTCAATTCTCTATATACAGACTCTATATACAGACAATTCTCTCTATGTACAGATAATTCTCTCTATATAGACACATTTCTTATGCATTTTCTTATTTCAATACTACCACTACTAAAATGTCAATACAAGTCACTTTGTTGAACTGTAGAGTTAAATTTTTAACATCAAAAGTTGACAGAGCAGTGATCAACATAATGCCATTCACAACTGTAAATAAATGGAAAACACTTGCGAAATACAAAACTGTTGATTAACAGATATCTTACAGTGCATACAATTGAAGAAACATGGATAAAAGGAAGAACAGGGGTATGATTTATAAAAGTAAAATCAGAAGCGTTGTACTGTCTGGGATATAGATCCTTCACATACTGTAAAATAAATAAATAAATAATACTAATAACCAGAAAGATGAAGAGAATTGAAACTGCCCCTTTAAGTGTGAATTACACTCTGAGGTCACAGTAACATGCTTCTTATTCTTATATAGCACCTGAAGCTTGAAGAGTTTTACATGAGATTATTCACCCAGATCGCTCAACCCACCCAGACACAAACCTTGACCCAGATGCCAGTCAAGTGTTCTTCTCAATTCCTTTCAAGCCACTCTCACATAAAAAGACAGAAGAAGATATAATGCCGCATCGAAAATCTGCAGTAAAATATCGCACAGCTATAATACCTTGATTCCTATGTTACAGCACCACTGTAGAACAGGCGAGAACAGCCAATCTGGTTTTATTTATTTGTTAAATGCTTTTTACAACACACATTCTGTCTTATGTTATAGAGAATAAAAACATTATATTCATTCAGTGTAGTGCAATGCTTAAATGTGTCCACCAGAGGACAGGCTGGGGCTTTTAAAATGATTAGTAGTGTTTGATAGGGGCAGCAGTCAAAATTATTCCTCAGATTGAAACATGAACCAACCCCTAACTGTAAGCATTCAATTCTAGTGAATAACTATAATAGACAATTAAATAAATCTCAGATTGTGGTTTGTCTAGGAGAGAGTTGAGGTATTTTTAAGTGATAAAATTTATGATTTGACAATGAAAGAATATGGCATACTTACAGTACATTCAATTATTTACAGTAGCATCTGTTTACCACAATTTCAAGTAAAAACATTTAACTTTGCATGCCTTTTGGCTGTTCATTTACATAATAACAGCATATTGAGGGTCTAAAAGGCAAAGTACACATGATCTTTTTGTTAACAACATGTATTACAAACATATTACATTTTCATTCATTTTCCTTCGGCTTAGTCCCTTATTTATCAGGGGTCGCCACAGCAGAATGAACCACCAACTATTCCAGCATATGTTTTACACAGCGGATGCCCTTAGCAGCAACCCAGTACACACTTATTCACACACACACACACACACGCACACACACACTCATACGGCCAATTTAGTTCATTCAATTCACCTATAGCGCATGTCTTTGTACTCTGGGGGAAACCAGAGCACCCGGAGGAAACCCACGCCAACACGGGGAGAACATGCAAACTCCACACAGAAATGCCAACTGGCCCAGCGGTGCCTCGAACCAGCGACCTTCTTGCTGTGAGGCAACAGTGCTAACCACTGAGCCACCGTGCTGCTATTACATTACATTTTTAAAAGTTTAAAAGCACAAAAGAAAACTTTAGGTACTAAAATGTACCTTTAAATGTGCTTTACCAATATATACCATGCACTTTATTAGGTACACCTGTCCAACTGCTCATTAACGCACATTTCTAATCAGTCAATCACATGGCAGCAACTTAATGCATTTAGGCTTGTAGACATGGTCAAGACGATCTGCTGCAGTTCAAATTGAGTATCAGAATAGGGAAGAGAGGTGATTTAAGTGACTTTGAACGCGTCATGGTTGTTGGCACCAGACGAGCTGGTCTGAGTATTTCAGAAATTGCTGATCTACTAGGATTTTCACACACAACCATCTCTAGGGTTTACAGATAATGGTCCAAAAAAAAGAAAATGCCTTGTTGATGCCAGAGGTCAGAGGAGAATGGCCAGACTGGTTTAAGCTGATAGAAAGGCAACAGTAACTCAAATAACCACTCGTTACAACGAGGTATGCAGAAGAGTGGTTCAGGCTGGTGGTGGTGATGTAATGGTGTGGGTTTTTTTTTTCTTGGCACACTTTGGGCCCATTAGTACCAACTGACTATCATGTTAACGCCACAGCCTACCTGAGTATTGTTGCTGAGCATGTCCATCCCTTTATGACCACAGTGTACCCATCTTTTGATGGCTACTTCCAGCAGAATAACGCACCGTGTCATAAAGCACGAATCATCTCAGACTGGTTTCTTGAACATGACAATGAATTCACTGTACTTAAATGGCCTCCACAGTCACCAGATCTCAATCCAATAGAGCAACTTTGGGATGTTGTGGAACGGGAGATTCGCATCATGGATGTGCAGCCGACAAATCTGCAGCAACTGCGTGATGCTATCATGTCAATATGGACCAAAATCTCTGAGGAATATTTCCAGTATCTTGTTGAATCTATTCCATGAAGAATTAAGGCAGTTCTGAGGGCAAAATGGGGTCCTACCTGGTACTAGTAAGGTGTATTTATTAAAGTGGCTGGTGAGAGTATATAACTTTTAAGTGAGTGTGTGGTGTTTCTTTACCAAGTGACATTGCCTGGCATTCAGAATACAGCTTGTCGTGTCTGTTTTGCAGATATGTATTTAAAAGGATCTCTTTTACTAAGTTGTTATCTGTAAATGCATAAGCAACTTTTGCCCCCAAACACCTTACTGACTTCACATGACTCCTTCTTTGCACATATAGTATCATGATCTGCTCATTCATGCATGTGATAGTTGGAAATACTCTGCCTAAATGTTAAAATAGTGTTTCATTGGAGCGTGCTGCTTTAATTGGCATGAGTTAGTGAAACAATCATTAAACCCACTGTGCCAGGATCACTCTGTGGGTCTGTGTTCACTCAAACAGGCTAATTAGAGAGCGGAGCGAGGAGCAACAATCCATATGGCAACATGTTTTTCCACAGCAAGCTAAATTCAACATGACTCTATTTTGGTTCAGCCTCATGTCAAATGTAAAAAAAACAAAAAAAACAACAACTTATAAATAGCCCATGTAATGTGGAGAACATGAAGGCAAGTTAATATTTGTCACTACACTGTAAAAATGTATTAAAATAAGTTAATCATGTTCTAACTTAATTTTATAAGTTAAGCAAGCTGTTTAAGTCAGTTTAATATAATATATAAGTTCAAATGACTCATACAGCTTAAAAAATGTAAGGCAACCAGTATTTCTTTTACAGTGTAGCTTCAATAGAACTTCATATGTTGAGCTCCTTTGGCACAATCTACATTGTAAAAGCACTATAGGTATAAAGATGAACTGAACTAGCTATGTTTCCATCCATCTATTTTTAATGAACATTTTGGAATATGGCATAAAAAAATAGCACATAATGCACATAAATCTGAGTAGGATAAACAAACTGAGTGGGCTAATTTTTTTTATCCGATAAGAATAAGAGTGCATAAACTACGATGGAAACACGTTTACTGAATACATTCCAGCAAGAGAATTAAAAACATCATGTGATTTTGTTTTAAAAGATCACATGATAATTTAATTCAATTCATCTTTATTTCTATAGCGCTTTTACAATGTAGATTGTGTCAAAGCAGCTTAACATGTAAGATTATAGTAAACTGAAACAGTGTCAGTCCAGTTTTCAGAGTTCAGTTTAATGTGGTTAAATTTTCACTGCTGAAAGTCCAAACACTTAAGAGCAAATCCATCGACGAGCAGCTCCACAAGTCACTAACCATGCAAGCCAGTGGCTTAGACAGTGACATAGACACAGAGAGATAACACAAACGGCCATAATGGGAAGGCATTAATGGACAAACCAGTAGACAGACCACATTGTAAAACATCTGGAGTGTTGTTTTTGATCATTATAAAACGCTTGAACCAAAGTCTGTCATTAAAGTGGTTTAGTATTATTACCTCCAGAACTGTCTAGACCATCTGCGCTACCAAAGAGCGTCTAAAACTACAGCGCGTTTATTGCGTTTCGGCTTCTGAGTTACAAGTAATTTATTATATAAGAAAAAGCCCTACAGTGGCTTCTCCTACTGCAGCAAATTACAATTTTCTGTTTGATATTTTGCCGTAAAATTTTCAGGAAGTAACAATTTTGATCTCTTTGACTCTAGAAATTACACAAATTCTGCTTTATTCAGATGTTTTATGTGATATTCCAGTTTTGTGCATAAATCTAATTTGCATCTTTGGATGGAAACATAGCTGCAGATGCATACTTGTGCTCTGTTATACATGTACGCTATTTCTGTGGCACATCCAGTAAACAAAGCTGAGGCAGATCAATAGAGACTCTTGCTATATTAACTGCAGCTTCACAGTAAATAAAGCTGACAGCTTTAAACTCCACAGTCTGGAGAAGCACAGACTAGGACACGCTTATATTGGAGGAGTGTGGAGAGACGGACATAAAGGACACGCTTCACCGCTCTCAGAAATAAAGCATGACAGATGTGCTGTAATCTTGGGAGGGTTGAGGTGAACCGAAGATCTGTTTTATGGGTTGTTTGAGAAGGTACGACAACTCGGAGGATTCTGACCTCTTTCTGATTAAAGATTAAAGCTGGACTGGGAAATTAATTATTAGATCTGAAGGAACCAACAGCCTGAACTTTACAGACAGACAGACATAGACAGACACAGACAGACAGACAGATAAACAGAGACTCAGACAGACAGACATAGACAGATAAATATAGACACAGACAGACAGACACAGACAGATAAATAGAAACACAGACAGACAAATACATGGACAAACTGACAAAAAGAAAGATAGATAGACAGATGGACAGACAGACATATAGATGGATAGACAGGCAGATGGACAGATATGACTAATTTCAGTGTCATGCAAATGTCTGACCTCTAATTAGGCTTGAAATCAGACTCATCATTCAGCGTATTTTTAGAGTCTCTCTCTCTCTTCAACACTGTTCTCTGGCTGGCAGACACTGAAGACTGCAGCCGTCTGAGTGACAGCTCTCTCTCTCTTCTCCTTCATAGCTCATTAAGGGCTTTTGTTCAGCATGGTGAGCAGAACTACACAGCAAACCACACAATGCACGCAAAATATACTTGTACTTTGTGAGGACGATGCATGGATTCGACAATAAGATCTTAAAGAGACAGTTCAAAATGAAAAAATTAAAATTTACTCATTTACTCACAGTCAGAGGGTTTTAAAGCTTTATGAGTTTCTCGTTTCTGTTGAACAAAGATTAAGATATGTTAAAGAATGCTGCATACTGGTAGCCATTGACACCCACAGCAGAATAAACAACACCATGGAGGTCAATGGTTTTCTTCAAAAAACCTTCTTTTGTGCTCAACAGAATAACGAAATTCAAACAGGATTCAGTTTTGGGTGAACTACCCCTTCAGTGACTCCATGCGATGATTTCTCACAGCTATTTTTCATGCGTTCACTAAAGAAGAACCAAAGCTGGTCTGCAAATCTGCTCAGGTTGGAATTTTGCACACTTTTCAGTGATGTTTTTTTTTTTTTTTGTGGATGTGGGATGATGCGCATCTGTGCTGATCCTAAGCTCCGTCTGCTGTTAGTCAGTGTTTGTGCATGTGTGTACGCAGTGGAACCTCAGCTGTAAACACACATCATCCTGCTGTGGCCCAGCTAAGAAGCCACTCTAGCAAAAAAACAAAAAAAACCCCAATTCATTTTGGACCCTGTCAAGTCATGTTCTTCCTCCCTTTCTACAAGTGTCATGTTTCTTACATCCGTCGAGATCAGGGACGCTCCTTCTGCCTTCCCGCTGTTGGTCTTTCATCCTCCTGCTGAGGAAAAGCGCTCAGCTCTCACAATGCTCATCAGTGACCTGCCAGTTCAAGCATCAAACTCACTCTGAAAAATCTATTTTTTTTCCTCCTTCGCCATTGCAGATCCTCAATGCTGCTCTCACAGGGCTAAAGTCTAACACTGCCAAACATCTACTGGTGAAGGAAAAGATTGATTTTGCATGCATTAACCTTTACTTTTTAAATCTGGCTTCTTTAATATTCAGCGTTTCATTTTTTTCACCTTGTTAAACTTTTTTCCCCCTCATAATGATGTAGCTGGCTTCAAGTGTTGCAATTTTTTGACTCTACTAGACCAGTGTTTCTTACTGTTAATTAGTTAATAAGTCAAAACAAGAAGGTGTTTGTTTGTCTGTGGTCTAGTGCAGCGTTTCTCAACCACGTTCCTGGAGGACCACCAGCTCTGCACATAATCCATGTCTCCTTAACCAAACACATCTGATTCAGATCATCAGCTCATTAGCAGAGACTGAAAGACCTGTAATGGGTGTCACAGACAAAGGAGACATTTAAAACATGCAGTGCTGGTGGTCTTCCTGGAACGTGGTTGAGAAACACTGCATTAGACCACAGACAAACAAACCTTCTAGCTTTGACTTAACTAATTTAAGCACCTGCTAAAGTCTTGTGTCCCCTACTGGATCTTATAGAGCATAAAACTTCACTTCTAAATCAGCATTACAACTAGGGTTGCAAAATTCCTGGAGCTTTCAAGGTTGGAAACTTTCCATGCAAATTAATGGAAATATATGAGAATTAACAGAAATTAATGATATTAATTTCTGTGTCATTAATCTCTGTACTTTTGCATGCATTAACCTTTACTTTTTAAATCTTGCTTCTTTACTGGTTAGTGCTCGATTTTATCACCTTGTTAAACTTTTACCCCCCATAATGTAGCTGGATTCAAGCATTGCAATTTTTGACTCTACAGAGCAGACAAAACTAGACCACAGGGAAACGAACACCTTGTTTTGACTTAACTTATTAAAAGCACCTGCTGCAGTCTTGCGCCCCCTACTGGATCTTAGAGCATACATTATTTTTATATCGGCATCACAACTAGGGAAGCAAAAATGAAAACTTTCCATGAGAATCAACAGGAATATATGGGAAATTAATGGGAATAAACGGTGAATTTGGTAAATTGAAGGTTAGCCTATATGACAGGGTACTTATCATCATCATATACTTATTATCATATCATATCATCATTATTACCTTATAAAACATTTAAAACAACCAGATTAAACCCTGCATATTTCCCAAATCACATGCACACAGCACTGCATGCACCAATATTGTCTTGAATCCTGCACACAAAATCATTTTCAAAAATGTCCGTCTGTCCATTTAAACTACAGTTATTTGTTAAACCTAAATCGTACTTGTGCTGTAAGCTACAGTAAGTGTGATATTATTTTGGGAAGAGTGGGGATAGGTTTTCTTACATTCAACACTTTTGTGTTGCCCAATGAAAGAATCAAGGATAAACTTACAATAAAAAATAAATAAATAAATAAAAAGTCATTTCTAAAATGTATTAGTGTGCATCAGCTTATGAACAAAATGTTTTAGTTACGTTTGTATACTTAACAGTATATAGTTGCTGTATATACAATATATTGTATATACTTAATATTCCTTTAAAATTTCAAAGCAATTCAAATAAATTCCAGTAAAAATTCCAACTTGGAATATTTCCAAAATTCACGAGATTAAGTTCCCATGGAAATATTCTGGAAATTTACCTGCTATTTTCCACCCATTTGCAACCCTAATTACAACATTAAGGAGAAAGTTTTTAAGTTTTTAGTAAGGACTGTTTCAGTCTTCAGGGTTATGTAATTGTCATGGGCACACAAGGAAGACTAAGATGGATAAACTTCAAGGGTGTTTATTCTAGTGATGCACAACAGTAGCGAGGTGAAGCAGGTGAATGGCGTTGCAGAGGGTGAGCGATCTCACACACAAACAGTTCAGCAGGTGAGTTCAGTTCATTGGTAAACACCAATACAAGAATAGTCACTTCCCTTAAACTGGTGTATCGGCATCCATAGGAGGAGGAGAACATCCACGGAGGAGCACATGAGAATCCATGAGAGAAGACGAGGAGAACCATGCGTCTTTGATTCCAGCCGGTGAGTGAGTGAGTGAAGTGAGTATATAGTGTGTGGATGATTGCAGGTGCGGGTGATTAGTAATCAAGTGAGGGTTCACAGGTGTGGTGTGTGGTGGATGGTAAGTGAGAGCGGTGATTGGGACTGCGGGAACGAGCTGAGGGTGTGACAGTAATCCTCAGAAAGCACTCTAATATGTTTATTTGCTTCTCAAAAATATTATTCATTTAAATAATTAATTGTTATTATTATTATTAT
>CAIGQW010055694.1:2517092-2536151 GCA_903798125.1 Danio choprae | reverse complement strand
ATAAATTGTGAATAAAAAATGTATAATGAAATTTAAATGACAATTAAATTTAAAGTGTCCATTAAGTTTAATACAATTCAACGTATATACCTATATACATATTTATTTAGTTTAAATTTTATCAATAATTAACAAAATTAGTTTGATATTTAATGGTCCCGTGCTTTGAAATGTGCATTTTTTATTCAAAATTTGTCGTAATCTCAACTGAAACATGAAGAGAGGGCGGGGCAAAGAGTAGCCCCTCCCATTTTAAACAAAACAGCCAACGGTGTTTTGCTTTTAATCACAGCTCTGCCAGTGAGAGTAGTTGAGCTTAAGAGCATCAAATGAAAAGCAAATGAGAAACATCTTGAAGGGAGCAGTGAATGTCAGACACTAGAGAGCATGTGATTGGTCAAAGTATGAGGCGATAAATTGTTGATGTTTGGATGTTTAAGCTTTGGATGTTTATATCAGGTCAGATTTTTTTACTGTTTTTTAAAATTAACATACTACCATCTAAAAAACTTTATTTACATTTTCACGGGACCCACACATGACTTGTTTTGTGGACCAGGACATTTTCCAGAATCCAACTGCACTGAATTACTTTGATGTGCAATTCAGTTAATGTAAAACTTGGACAACTGAACTATTAACTATTAATAAAAGTATTTAACTACTATTATTTAACTATTACGACTCAGTTAAGCACAGGCAAAGTGAATACAAGGGATAACTTTAAGTTAATTAACACTGTGAATATGCCTTTGACTTGAAATGTGGCAAACATGATGCAATCTCCTAAACAGACTCTAAAAGATACACCCAGGCTCATTGCGGATACGTACCTAGGTCTACATTCCTGGGGACAGTGAAATACCTAACCGGAGGTATGTCTGCTTGCAGTTTTTGCAAATCCACCAGAGGCCACTGTGTACGCTTTTTAATGATCTCAAATTTCTCTTGCACATGCTATTCTTGCATAATTCCACCAGAGGGCGCAATATACACTTCAGCCAACCAGGCGAGCTTGCTGTCTACTGACTGACTGATATGACGGCAATTCTATGCCAAAAATAATCGGGCGCACCAGTGATGTTTACGCACAAGGATAAGTGAACCGTGAGAAGATTACAGACCTACACGTGAAGAAACTAGTGCTCACGCGCGCACAGGGGATGTTCACGCACGTGCTGAACTGATCCACCGCAAGGAAACAGGCGCTTGTGAGCTCGTAAACCCTCGCGTGCGCGCACCTCATTATCTGTGCGCAAGGTAATGCCTCACAGCTTGCGCTCGCTCATGAATCTTTTTGGATTTTTGTCAGTCTTGGGACGGGACTTGGTTTAATTGTTATCTCTAAAGCTATTGGTTACTCTTCCTTTCCGAAAGTTAGCCGGGATTGGACGCGGGTTCAAAGATTTGCCATTAAATTAAAAAAATATATAATTTGCAAGTCATAATCATAAGAAACTTTCTGAGATGCTTTCTAATGACTTAATCTCGAGAAACTGTCAAATAAATAATTAATCTAAATAATCTTCTAAAAGAATGACTAACATTCTTGTAAAAACTACTTTCTGAACCCATTTGATTTGTCCCGTACAGCACTTGTCTGGTTTGTTTCCTTTTACTTCTGATTAACCACAACAGCAGTGCTCATTATGACACTTGGGGATAATCTTTCTAGGAAATAATGTCTTCAGAAGAGTTTAGATGGTATTTGCTTTTTTAGATAATTTCCGTAAAATGCATATTACATGTGCAGTGATGATGAGGTACGCGTTCAAGGGTTTACAACGAGCTCATGAGCGCCCATTTCCTCGTGGTGGATCAGTTCAGCGCGCGCATGAACATCCCCTGTGCACTGGTTTCCTCGCGTGTAGGTCTGTAATCTTCTAGCAGTTCACTTCTCCTCATGCGTGAAAATCACTGGTGCGCTCGATTATTTTTGACATAGAATTGCCATCATAGACTGACCCAGCCACCCCCTTCCCTAAACCCAACCGATAATAGAGTTTTCAAAAGCAATCTAGAAAAAGAAAAGCCGTCACATGATTTCACAACGTTTTCAATCTGTTGTTTATTTATTTATTTATTTTATTTTTTGCTTTTGTTTTACCTGGTTTCTGGAATCGTTCTTCGCCAGACTCTGTCGTCACGGTCAACTCCGCTCCGCATCCCAAGTCTGTCGACGTACACGGTGAGCTACTAGGCAAACTGGTAACACCAGAAAAGCCATCCACACAGACGTAAGCGGTCAGCTGGTAGCGTGAAAAGGAACAGAAGCCGTCAACAGCATCATACCGCCCTATACCGCCTTAACTCGCGCTCTCCAGAAATGTGGACAGGGGTACATATCCACATTGAGCCTGTGTTGCAACAACATCTCTAAAGAATAAAGAGTTCAACATTCCTTAATTAAAAATATACACAAGTCATTATAAACGTATTGAACTGATAAGTGCTGTTTTGTAGAGACTGCCAGGCATTATTATTGTGGCCAGATGGCACTAAATGAACAGGGTTTTGTTTTCTTCAGAATAAGTTAAGTTAATAGTCAAAAGTCTGGCTATTTATTACAATATATCATGTATCACAGCATTCTGTAGCCTACAGTGATAAGCGGACAAACAACCATAAAGCCAATAACATTAACAAACATAAAGCCAATAAACCCTTCTACTGAAAGAGCCACTTCAGAAAGGAGGGCTTTTCCAGGCATGGAGGGTTGCTGGATTACCACAAATTGAGACTAGGCTGCTATTCTCAGAGGACACTTGAGCTTCAATTAGTACAGTCAGAGTCTGCAGGCTCCCGGGCGGACCAACTCCATTACAACTCAAAGCTTGCCTTGACCTCCCATTTTGGCGCCTGTATAAAAATATACACCGTCTGCATCAGCTGTCATTTTATGTTAGAGTTTAGAATGATTGTTATTAACAGATGGCGAAAAGTAAAGCAAAACAATCTCCTCGAGGTCTCTGTATCTAATCCTATAATAGAGAATTACTCGCACTTCATATTCAGACTTTCAACAAAATACTAAAATGTTCAACCGAACAAGCTACACTGGATGGATATAGTGTACAAAGAGAAGGCACTACCACTGACTGTGGATTTATTTTTATTTTCATTATTATTATGTTATTATTAATCTTTAAATTATATGGGGGCGGCTTAATGGGATTTTTAGATGTGGCACACTTACAAAGCAACCAAATAAACATTACAATCTCACTGGGGTGATGCTAGTATATACCTTTAAAACACTGAAGTGCGCCCTTTAGGGATAAATAAGGTCAATCCTTTGAAAGGCTACAACTCTAAAGCTTTTGGGGTTTTTTAGAGAGTGATATGGTAAAAAAAGCTAAGTAAAAAGAGAACGGTTTTCTAAAGAAAGATGCATATTCCCTACGTTTCTGCAATAAAGTCCAACAAGATGCATATGCAAATTTCATAGACTGTGTTTCTTTGCAGTCAGGACTTACTGCAACTGTTGTAGAAGCAAATGTGAATCAATGAATTTTGGGTTTCACTTTATTTGATGGTCCCTTAAACACTGACGATAAGTAATGTTACATTCACATATCTACTAACACTTATAAGAATGTTAGTACACTTTTAGTAGTAGACGGGTAGGCTTAAGGTTTGAATAGGTTTACCTTGCAAATTTACTCATAGTACATGTATGTAGAATGTCTACTGGGTGATCATCACAATAAGTTAACAGATATTAAGCAGAGTGTTTACTTATGCTCTAACGACAGATAGTTGGCATGTAGGTGCAATGTTACTTAGTCAACTGAATGTTCTAAACGGACCATCAAAATAAAGTGATGCTGAATTTTGCACTGGGCTTGACTAGAATTGCAAGGTGTTTGTTTGTTTACTGGCACAAATCACAAAAATTCAACAGTGCTGTTGGTCAAAAAAAATTAAAAAAGTAAAACATTTTCTCAAAAAATGTACATCTATTATAGCACAAACAATGTGGATGAATTAAATATGAATGTTAATACTGAGGCTTTGACCTGACTGGATAGTTCACCAAGGAATACCATAATTATCTGACCTATTGGAATACAAATTTATGTAGAAGGATCTTAGAAGGCTATTGCACATTGTTATTTTTTGACTCAAATTTTAATCGTCCAATAAGATTTTAATTGATTCTTAGAATTGTATTAATACATTATATAGATTTAAAGAAAGAAAAATAATAATAAGTCATGCTGTGAACATTTAAATCTGTAAGTTGATTATAGTTTTTTTTTAAGCTGACAAACTGTGCCAATAATGAAATATTAGAACAAGATGTGCTGTTTGTTTTAGAGTAATTACACTATAAAATGACCAATCTTGAGTCAATTGACAAACTCAATTTTGGGTAATTTTTTTTTCAATTTAATTTAAACTACACTTTATTACTGCTTGGGTTTGTCCATATCTGACCTAATATTGGTTAAAATGTTTTTATGCACCAAGATCATTTTAATCCTGAGCAAACGGCAAGCCACAATCAAAAAAATACTATTTGTTCACTAAAACCAATACAGTGGGGAAAAGTGCCACCATAGGAAACCCCCCTGACCTAAAACAAAAAAAGGTGCTACTTCACTCTTATTCAATAAGACAATTCCTGAACCGTCAAGACATGATAGAGATTTTAAGTATAATCCTATACGTTTTGCATTATTTATAAGGGATATCTCTATTATTACACAAAAAAAGGTTATTTTGAAGAACACTGAGGTTCAAACAAATCAAATCTCATTGCTTTTCCTCATATTAGCCTCCTCAACCAAACAGAACATTGGCACATTATAACTGAAATGTAAGCTTTAAGTGAACTGTTCATTTAACAAACCCTACAGATTAAATCCAACCACAAGCCATCATGCATCCTCTACTAATGAAACTCACACTCACCAAGACATGCTGCACGATTTATCCAGTCTCTAACCCTCTTTCTCTCTCTTCTCTGCATCCCTTCATTCGGCCAATCCAATAATAATACAACACATGCTCAGCACTGTAATCCTCTTGCCGGCGTGGTGCTGTAAACACCTGGATTACACAGTGTGTGTACGCGTCTAAATCTACTACAGTAGGCTACTGTCTCATCTTTGATTTGGACGCGTCTCCAGATTTCAAGCACCCCCCACAAAAAAACATAGGCACGTTTCAAAATCAAATCACCCCATGCAATGCATCATCCGACAGCATCGCAATTCCAGGCCATTAAACGTGGGGGATGCAAAAGCCAATAAGAGCGTAAACCCCTAAAGGGATTTTGCCATACAGGGTAATTAGAGCTAGCGTTTGGGGAATACCACACCCCCACCATCCTCCTCCTCCTCCTCCTCCTCAATGTCCTTATGATTCCCAGCGATATGGAGCAGAAAACATCACTTATCCATCCGTCCATCCAGTGTGACTCACTTCACATTCACCCCAACATGCACCATATAATTACAGCCCTGCACAAAGGATGCACGCGCCGTTAGATGATTAAATTGTGGCACTTACTTCACACCATACAGCGGTCGCGATGGTTTCCTATGCGGTGGCCATAGCCTGCGTTTTCCATGGAGCTCCTGCGCGTCCCTCTCTCTTCCTTCTGTCCTTCCACCCACACAGGATTTTTCTTGCGGAGCTTTTCCTCACATTAGCGCGTGCAGATGCAGATGCGCACTCGGTCTGTGTGCAAACCGCACTCTCACGCGCAGGCGGATCCCCGGTAATGAGGCGTGAGGGATGAAATCGTCATTCCGCCGCAGCTCAGCCTCCGGTGCAGAAGCAGGAGGAGAGAGTCTGATTTACATTCAAGAGCTCGTGCATATCTCTCTCTCTCTCTCTCTCTCTCTCTCTCTCTCTCTCTCTCTCTCTCTCTCTCTCTCTCTCTCTCTCTCTCAGAATTCAGGTAACGGTGTGAGCTGTGGTGAATGTAGGTTATGTTGTATTCAGAGATACTACAAATCAAAAATACTACTATCAATTTTAAGTATCTACTAAAGTGTTTTGGAACCATACTATAATAGTGTTTTATACTTTATATACTATAGCATTTACAAGAGTTAATGAACGCTATAGTATACTCCAATTAGTGTAACTCATCCATTCATTTTCTTTTCGGCTTAGTCCCTTTATTAATCAGGGGTCACAGCGGAATGAACCGCCGACTTATACAGAATATGTTTTACACAGCGGATGCCCTTCCAGCTACAACCCATCACTGGAAAACACCATACACTCTCATTCACACACATACATTATGGACAATTTAGCTTACCCAATTCACCTATAGGGCCTCACGGTGGCGCAGTGGATAGCACGTTCGCCTCACAGCAAGAAGGTCGCTGGTTTGAGCCTCGGCTGGGTCAGTTGGCGTTTCTGTGTGGAGTTTGCATGTTCTCCCCGTGTTGGCGTGGGTTTCCTCCGGGTGCTCCGGTTTCCCCCACAAGTCCAAAGACATGCGGTACAGGTGAATTGGGTAAGCTAAATTGTCCGTAGTGTATGAGTGTGAATTGGTGTGTATGGATGTTTCCCAGAGATGGGTTGCAGCTGGAAGGGCATCCGCTGCGTAAAACATTTTGCTGGATAAGTTGGCGGTTCATTCCGCTGTGGCGACCCCAGATTAATAAAGGGACTAAGCCGAAATGAAAATGAATGAATGAATGAATTCACCTATAGAGCATGTGTTTGGACTTGTGGGGGAAACCGGAGCACCCGGAGAAAACCCACGCCAACATGGGGAGAACATGCAAACTCCACACAGAAATGCCAACTGACCCAGCTGAGGCTCGAACCAGCGACCTTCTTGCTGTGAGGCGACAGTGCTACCCACTGCGCCATCGCGCCACCCAATTAGTGTAATATTAACTATTATTGTTATTACCTATAGTTATTACCTAGGTCATTTTTTATGTCACTGCAGTTGTTGCATTACCATGGCAACTATAGAATTACCACAACACATTCATTCAAGTATTTTACTGTAGTATGGTACACTCACCGGCCACTTTATTAGGTACACCTGTCCAACTGCTCGTTAAGGCATATTTCTAATCAGCCAATCACATGGCAGCAACTTAATGCATTTAGGCATGCAGACATGGTCAAGATGATCTGCTGCAGTTCAAACTGAATGGGGATGAAAGGTGATTTAAGTGACTTTGAAAGTGGCATGGTTGTTGGTGTCAGACAGGCTGGTCTGAGTATTTCAGAAACTGCTGATCTACTAGGATTTTCACACACAACAATCTCTAGGGTTTACAGAGAATGGGCCAGAAAAAGAGAAAATATCCAGTGAGTGGCAGTTCTGTGGGTACAAATGCCTTGTTGATGCCAGAGGTCAGAGGAAAATAGCCAGACTGGTTCCAGCTGATAGAAAGGCAACAGTAACTCAAATAACCACTCGTTACAACCGAGGTATGCAGAAGAGCATCTCTGAACGCACAACATGTCCAACCTTGAGGCAGATGGGCTACAGCAGCAGAAGACCACACCGGGTGCCACTCCTGTCAGCTAAGAACAGGAAACTGAGGCTACAATTCGCACAGGCTCACCAAAATTGGACAACAGAATATTGCCTGGTCTGATGAGGCTTCATTTCTGCTGCGACATTCGGATGGTAGGGTCAGAATTTGGAGCCAATAACACGAAAGCATGAATCCATCCTGCCTTGTATCAACAGTTCAGGCTGGTGGTGGTGACAAATCTGCAGCAACTGCGTGATGCTATCATATCAATATGGACCAAAATCTCTGAGGAATATTTCCAGTACCTTGTTGAATCTATGCCACAAAGGATTAAGGCAGTTCTAAAGGCAGAAGGGTACTAGAAGTCCAACCCAGTACCTAAGGTGTACCTAATAAAGTGGCCAGTGAGTGTATATAATACTGTAGTATTTACTAATCAATTCAATGAAAAAAAAAAACGTTGTTAATCCCCAAAAGGAGTTAGAAAATTGTCTTTAGACAGAGGCTCACACACAACAATACAAACACATTAAATAAAAGTATACAAGCACAAATACATTCAGAAATACACATTCATTTTAAAATATTTAAAAAGCCAATAGCAGTGGGAATAAATGTCTTGGACTAAGTTACTATAGCATTTTTTCATGTGAGGGGTCAAGCATGCCAACGCCTCTAAGGAACCTAAAACAAACAACTGCATTGCACTCATTTGCAGTGTTTGCAATTAGCATGCATTAGTAGCCATTACTGTCAAGGAATATTAACAGTGATGCATACGCTGTATATGAATAATGACTCACATGGAACATGCTTATTTTGCTGCCTAAGGTTACGGTGCTAAACTCTTTAATTGCTTCAGATTTGTTCATTAAATTGTTAGTTCACCCATAATTGGCCTCAAGGCATCCTAGATGTATGTGTGACTTTCTTCTTCCAGTTGAATCCAGTTCGCTTGTTAAGTCATGATTAATGAATACTGTTTCCGGGTTCAAGCCGCTACTCATTCGAATGGAGAAAATAGTCATTTATGACCAATTTTTTAGTCTTATCACACATTAAAGACAATTTCTAACAAACTCATGGTGTACACTGCAGTGTCTGGACTTGCTGCATTAGACACCAATATTTCTCAAAATCACTTGGCCATCTGATTTCAGGCATGGATACATATATTTAACAAGCAGATAGAAGTTGTTTAAAAAAAAAAAACACATAATGGCAATGGCATTCAATGGCAACACCTGTGGGTGGGTAGGTGTTTCTCTTCAACAGTCCAAAGCAAGTCCAATAAAGTGCATCTGTACACAAATGAATGACTCCAGGGAGTGAAAAAAGTCTCCTGTATCCAGGAGGATTAGGGTTTCTATGGTGTTGCTATGTGGTTGCTTAAGATGCGGTTGCGGTTGGTAAGGTTCTCTTGGGCTTGGTCCTGTGCAATTCCTATGATCTTCTTAGCTACAGTGTTTCTGTGCAGTTGCTAGGGCACAGAGAGTGGTTGCTTGGATGTTGCTGCTATATAGAGTATGTAGTTGCTGAGGTGCTCAGGAGGTTGTTATTATGTTTGGGCCATCTATGGGGTGGCTGCTAGGGTGTTTCTATGTAGTTTTGTGGTTGCTAGGGTACTTGGAGTGGTTGCTGTGTTGACTATATTGAATAAATATAAATTAGGTTTAGTTATGTTGGCTGTTGTTATAATGTGTGTTTATTAGTTGAAACAACATTTATGCTTGTTGATTCAGCTCCCAAGACAAAGAAACCTATTTTTTGTTGTTGTATTAATTTATAGAAATGTAGTTCTGTCAACGTAAATCAAGCTGAAATAACGAAAATCATGAAATATTCTTTTACAGCGTAGAAAAATATTAATGTTTGAAACTTTATAAATGTTTTGTGTAACTTCCATGAGAGACTTACACCTTCTGCATTGTTAGAGGTGCATTTACCATCACCAACTGGACAGAGTTGTAAAGCCTTTCTGGTTCACACTGTATGCCATTGAGAAATGTCGAAGCGCAGTGAAGAAAGGTAAACAAAATGATGAGGCAAAAGACTTTTCTTGACAAATATAAAAATCCTCTAATTGTTTTATTAATAAATCCTCATTTTGTACTACTTTAATACGGATTTGTATTTGAATACAAGCATCCATTCTACTTCATACTACAAACGCTTCACACTCCTGTCCAGTTGTTGGTGGTGTAACAAATATGGCCGATCAGACACATAATTATTTTGCTTTTATTCAACAAATCGTCAGCAAACACAGCGTCAGCTTCTCCCATCTAGAAAAGACTGGATGGTCAGTTGTAATCCGATTCCAAGGTATTTACAACACAAAGGAATGTGCTCAAAACCGGACACACAGAGACCTGGTCAAAACTTCTATACGCTTATTGCTTAAATTGTGTTTAATGTAAACTTGTATTCTCTCTTTATGTGTAATCAGGCGTTTTGCAACAAGTCTCTTGCTCATGTATTAATATTATGGTTTTAATACTTCTTCAATCAATGTTTAACTCTAAACAAGATCATAGATAGTTCATGTTTGAAGTCCCTGCAAAGCTAATTTGGTGTACTGAATGATTGTTTACATTTCATGTTAATATGTGTGCAACATATTAACATTTTAAGAAACTTAAACATTTCTGCATCAGTTTACTACTAGAATGCTATGCAAATCACCAGGTCCTGAAACAAAGACTATAAAACGTGCCTCGGGGGAGTTAAACTTCTCATTGGTCAACTCAGCTCTAGAGGGTGGGTACAAAACCATCCTTATAAAAGGAGGAGGAAAAGAAGAGGAAGGAGAAAAGGGAGGAGAAGAGGCCCAGGAGAGAAGAACCACCGGAGAACTGCCAGAGGACCGCAGGGAGACCCCAGAGACCCCAGACTCTAAAGGCGGGGACCCAGACCAAGAAAATGGGCTAATCGCTAGCTCAGACATTCTCATCACCGATACCTTTCTTTCTTTCTTACCATTGTTGTGGCTATTTTCTTTAAGGAGGCTCTCTCCATGGTAAAGAAGACAAAGTCTTACCCAAGATGTCTTTTAAAGTTTTATTCTTTGCAAAGAAGGTCAGACAGTCATACAGTAACACAGGTTCCTGCAGAGTGCGACACTCAAAGAAGAGTGTGTTCCCTTTTTATCTAGTTTCTTCCCTCTAAAGCTCACAAGGCCATAGGTGACATAGCTAATGAATCACGTCACAGTTATCTTAACACTCATGATTCTCTTTTAGTTGTCTATATTTCTATCCCATATCCCACACGGCTGTACAGGTCATAGGTCACCATACATGGAAAACAACCTTGTCTTATGATAAAAAGGCGCCAAAGTGGTCACGCATAGCTTAACTGTGTAATGTAGACATAGAAAAAGGAAAGAAGAACAGATTAGAAAATGCATATAAAGGTATATAAATGAATTTCCATAACACCATCGAGAGTCTGCTTAAGTTTAGTACGCCGCAAAACCGCAAGTCCACACAATCAGTCCGTTTTGCCGCCTCAAAGCTTGAAACGACAGACTCCACCCCACTCCAAGCCTCGCGAGTACAAAAGAACTGAACACCAGCTAACCACGTGCTCAACAGAGGGAGTTCTTCACATCACAAAAGGAACGCAAGTAACAGTTCCAGACTACCACTGAACTGGTGTAAACTAAATGTAACCCTAAAGAGACCATAGAAGGGTTAAATTGATTATCTTTGGTTCGCTTGGTTTGGTCTTGCAAAATGCGAGGTTTTTTCATCATTACACTCTCTCAAGCTCTTATTTTTTCTTTCTTTACTCTTCTCTACACTTGTATGAATGCGTGTTTGTGTTAGGTGTTAGTTTCTGTTAGATTAGTCAATTAAGTCTCATTTTGTATAAAGAAAGTCTCATTTTGCCTGTGCATGTTTATGAATCTAATGTCTTAAACTTCGATCTTGCTACCCTGCTTAAACATAAATGGGTTTTTATTTTTATTTTTGATAGCAATAGCCGTAATTGAAGTCAACTGTCCATTTAAACAATGCCTGGACGATTCGTTGGTTCAGATTTGAAGAGTCGATTCTTTTGAAGCCCCGTTCAAATAAATCTTCAATTCCCATTGAGCTAATTCGCTACAGTGGTAAATGCACTAAAAGAAGTGTCTTCAAATAAGAAGCAAATGACGACACCTGAATACTAAATAATCTGTTTTCAGACTGATGACTCAATTGGACTGAAAAGCCTTTGTGTAAACACCTTCATTGATACGACTGAGCTCCATCTGAATTCAATTTCAATTGGATTGTAAGGGTTGGTTTAAAGCTTTTCTAAATCCGATTGATCAGATTAAAAACTGAAACTAGAAAGTTGTGAACACCATAGAAACCAATGCTTTTGCATAGGTATGCAATAATCCTTTAACATTAATAGCTTATAAAGACACCACATACTGTACTATAGTAAATGCAAATACAATGTGAAACAATGCATGTCTCAAAGGGTGATTTAGGTGCATTTGGCAGTCCACTGGGTGCAAATGTGAATTAACCTTTTACTTTGTGTGTGTGTGTGTGTATGTGTGTGTGTATGTGTGTGTGTGTGTGTGCGTTATTGGACAGCTCTGCTTAACGCCTGTCAGGCAGCAATCCCTTGAGTCCTGCATTCGGTCAGGCAGCGCTGCTCACACTTGACCGTCCCAAATGGGGGATGTTGGGGAAAAGAAATAAAAATCGATAAAGAGCCTAAAGACCCCATACCTTTACTCTGCATTTCAGTTGCATACAAGCAAACATTCGCATTGTAAGACCTAAAGGATTATTTTAAAAAAGCACAAAAACAAAACCCTGATTACAATTAATAGCACAAACATTTAACAGAAAAAGTGCCCTTAAAATGTGTCTGAAATAAATGTAGATTTATTTATCATATCATGCTGCAACTGCTTGTTTAATACAACTTTTAATGTAAGCAAAAACCTGTGTGCATCTTTAAATGCAAATGAGCTGCCCCCGCCTTTTTCAGAAGAGGGCGGGGCCTTAAAGGGACAGTTCACCCAAAGATGAGAATTTACTAACAGTCTACACTCCTTTCCAAATCTATTCTGTTTTTATTGTTGAACACTAAATACAATATTTTGAAGAAAGATGAAAACCGGTAACCATTGACATCCATAGTAGGAAAACAAATACTATGGAAGTCAATGGTTACAGGCTTCCAGTTTCTTCAAAATATCTTTCCTTTGTGCTCAACATAAGAAAGAAAGACAAACAGGTTTTGAACAAGTGGATTGTGAATATACAATGGCATCCTTTTTCAGTTTTGGGTGAACTATGCTTTTAACTTGACTTGACTTTATTAATCCCAAAGGGAAATTCACATGTCACAGCAGAGCTCTCCATACTAAAGACAGATCAAATAAATGACATATATATATATATATATATATATATATAAAAAACAATAATAAAATTACATTCATACTGCACACCTTAGTTTCAAACAACGATCTTACACTAAAAGAGCTTGTACTATATCAATAAGGGGATGACATCGTGGTTCATCATACTGACAAATTTGTCCATCATTCGATCACAACAAACAAAACAAACATGCATGTTTTTTGTAAGCCTTGTCCACATAAGCCTTTAACCACATTGAAGCCTATTGAGTCGATATATAAACAAGCAATTAAAATTAGGGACTTAAAGCCTATGCAATGGTGACATTGTGAGGTTTTATGTAAACATTATTTTTACGTTCTTTAAATGTTTAAATAATCATGTACCATTGCTGTTTTCTGATCTAATCAGTAGGCATCAAACCACTCACACGAGCATCGGCTACTGGTTATTGTCTTCTACCAAAGTGTAAGATCTCTTTTGGTCAATCTGTTTTCTCTGTTAAGAAAACCAAATTGTGGAATGATTGACCTGTTAGCCAAAAATTAGAAAGTAATATAAATGTTTTTCGTAGTGGACTCAAAAAATGGTTAAAAACAAAACAGCAGTGTTTACACAAATAGTCTACTATTAGTTTGTTTGATCATGCCGCCTTTGCTTATGCCTTATAGCCTTTGCTGGCATCTAGCTCTCTGCAACTCTCACATGGTCGCCCACTGAAGCTAAGCAGGGCTGCGCCTGGTCAGTACCTGGATGGGAGACTACATGGGAAAGCTAGGTTGCTGCCGGACGTGGTGTTAGTGAGGCCAGCAGGGGGCACTCAACCTGTGGTCTATGTGGGTCCTAATGCCCCAGTATAGGGAAGGGGACTCTATACTGCTCAGTGAGCACCATCTTTAGGATAAGACGTTACTCCGAGGTCCCGACTCTGTGGTCGTGAAAATCTCAGGATATCCTTCAAAAAAGAGTAGGCGTTTAACCCCGGCATCCTGGCCAAATTTTCCCAACAGCCTCTGTCCATCAATGCCTCCTAACCATCCCCATATCATAATTGGCTTCATCATTCTGTCTCCTCTCCACCAATCAGCTGGTGTGTGGTGTGCGGTCTGGCGCAATATGGCTGCCGTCACGTCATCCAGGTGGATGCTGCACACTGGTGGTGGATGAGGAGATTCCCTCCAATGTATAAAGCGCTTTGAGTGTCTAGAAAAGCACTATATAAATGTAAGAAATTATTATTATTATTATTATTATTATTATTATTATTATTATAGCAATTTTATGTAAAAAATTATAATGTTGTGTATACGTATGTTTTATTTAAATTTTATGTCAAGCCTCCTGCTAAAACACTTGAACAAATGCATTTGGTTGTCTAGTGTAATTGTGATGTCCATGTCAAAAATAAATATCAATACATAAGATATAAGGTTTTCTGATCGATCAGCTTTTAAAAATACACAAGCGTAAAATAAAAGCACACTAAACTAACTTCAAGCACTCAGATGGAGATCCAAAAATGCCACTTATTTACACTAAAGAAGTAACAATATTACTGTGCTGAGACTCACTAACTACCCACAGCTCAGTTTAACTAGGCACATAATGGGAATTGTGCCGTGCGCCTTGCATTTGGCACAGATTTTTATACGCGCATTTTCACTGTTGCTTAATTTGCATAATTCCTTCAGTGAATTAGGCGCTAAAACAACACAAACAAGCTTCCCTAAATAAACTGTGGGACCGACCCATTCTCCCCCACAGTGTTATGTTCAATGGATAATTGAACTTCATGTTTCATTAGAGCCATTTTAGAAGATCTTGTAGAACCTTTTATACGCCTTTCTTTTCTGCCGCCCTACGGCAAATGATGCATGTTATTCAGAACACAGATGGAGAAGTGATGCAGACTACAGTGCTGCGACATGCAAATAAACGCCCTTCCTTCATTAAAATTCATGAGGAAAAAAAACAGGTCATAGCCAGCATGTAGTGAGAGTGGACAGGTACACAGTGCAGTATTTCTGCTATTTTTTTGTAAGCACAATGGTGCTAAAAATAAAAAGGGGAAAAAGCTGTTGAAGTATCACATTTTTAAGGAGCAGTTTATATACATTTTATCATGGTACAACCGAAAAGCCTGATGTTTCTCATTTGGATTCAGTAGAACAGGTTTGTTGATAGAGTGTTGAGGATGGTAGTTAGGGCACTGAACCAAATATGGACAAACCCAATCCTTGGGTTAAAAGGTGTCATTTAAATTGAATTAAAAAAATTATCACAAAAGTGTGTCCATATTCAACTCAACTTTGTGTTACAAACCTAGCTACATAGTGTCGCTACATAGCTAGCTACTTTTTAATGTAACAATTAAGCAATTTAAAGAACAACATAACAAAACTGACCCATATTTAACTCAATAATATTCTCAATCAAAATACCGACCATTTTTATCATCACCCCTACTCATTCATGACTCAAATCCTAAAGAATAAAATCTAATATTATATTTTTCATTTCCAGAATATTCAGCAAAAAACAGTTTTAAGTGTTCGATACATCATTAATATTCTATGTACAGTATCCAGCATTCATTCATTCATTTTCATTTCGGCTTAGTCCCTTTATTAATCTGGGGTCGCCACAAAGGAATGAACCGCCAACTTATCCAGCATATGTTTTACACAGCGGATGCCCTTCCAGCTGCAACCCATCACTGGGAAACATCCACACGCTTTCATTCACACACATACACTACGGACAATTTAGCCTACCCAATTCACCTATACCGCATGTCTTTGGACTTGTGGGGGAAACCGGAGCACCCGGAGGAAACCTACGCCAACACAGGGAGAACATGCAAACTCCACACAGAAATGCCAACTGACCCAGCCGAGGCTCGAACCAGCGACCTTCTTGCTGTGAGGCAAACATGCTACCCACTGCGCCACCGTGAGGCCCAGTATCCAGCAATAATACCAAAAACTATATTGTAAGCTGAAGTTTCAAAGCAAATGTTTAAAAAGGGAATAATATGTCTAATAATACAGCAAATCTCAGAATATAAAGCAGTCAGTGACCTACAAATCAAGTGCTTTTTCCCCCCCAAGCACAAAATAATTGATGTACAGTACATCTCTTACTAATATTTATTTTAAAATACTGTATATAAACTGGAACGATGGCAGACTGCAAACCTTCACAACAGCTAAACAACTTATGAAATTTCACCACACATGTATCATTATTTTGCTCTGAATCTAAAAACCTAAATTATTCAGATGAAGATACGGGCCATTTCCTCTCACATGTTCTGTCACGGCGCATGAATCTCATTTGCACTTGTTTATAATAAGGCGGCACCACAATCCAGCAAAGCGCACGCACTGCCTGATAGAGACAATTCAAACAATGAACAATGACATTTATTTTAACAAATAACCTCATTATGTAACCCCATCAACCATCATGTTATGTCATTTTACAGTAACGTACAGTTTGGAGCACTTTGGCATTGAAACATGGAACATTTGTATTGGAAATTTATATTTTTTAAATATACTTTACACATATTAGGGGCTGCTACAGCTTATGTTATTAAATTAATTATTTTTTTGGGTGTTTGACAGTACTGGGTTGCTAAAGTACTGCGTAAAACACAAGCTGGAATAGTTGGCAGTTCATTCTGCTGTGGCGACCCCTGATAAATCAGAGACTAAGCCAAAGAAAAATGAATGAACGAATTCTGCATTATTTAATTGTTATGTCTTATTGTAATGGTGTTTTTATCTGCCCTGTTTACTTATCTCAGCATGTTGAAATGCTACTTGTGATGTGATTCATCACATGGCTACATTTATTTCTATGGTGATTGTCACTACATTAAGATGTAAAGCAGATTCATTTATTTGGGTATATTGACATTATATCAGTTAACAAACAAATTTCTGTTCAGTCTGAAAACTTAAACTTCAAATGTGGCTACCGTAATGTTTATGGCAAAACATGGCAACCACATCTACCATATATTTTATTGTATATTTCATAGATTTATCTTAAAGTAACTCACTTAAAGGACTGAACAAAACACTGTTAGCAGCAATTAGCTGACTTTTCTTTAAAAATGTGAATAAAACCGTTGCCTTAAAATGATTAAGTAAACAAACTATGTGCATAATTATAAAATTAAGTTACTGTAAGTCAACTTAACAGGTTTACTCAGTTCAACTTATCACTTTTTAGGCAATGGGGTTTCTCACTTATTTTCAAAGTAACTAATCTTTACTAGAACGCATTTGATTACAGTGTATAGTATGAAATTGACTACCTTTGACTGCTAATTTTAATTACTTTTTGGTTTCTTGCAAGATTATTCATTCATTCATTCATTTTCCTTCGGCTTAGTCCCTTATTTATTAGGGGTCGCCACAGCGAAATTAACCATCAACTATTCCAGCATGTTTTACATAGCAGATGCCTTTCCAGCCGCAACCCAGTACAGGCAAACACTCATACACATACACACGTACACGTACACTATGGCCAATTTAGTTCATCTAATTCACTTATAGCGGATGTCTTTAGACCAACATAGGCTCATTCTGAAAACGTAGCCCTATATACACTTCTGGAGATCGTGAATTATGTAATTATGAAGTACGTATGGCTGCATTTAGTTAAAAAAAAAACGCTACAAGGCGATATGACGCCGTTCCTTTTCGCACTCACCAGCTGACCGCTTACCTCCATATGGACGGCTTTCTTGCTGTTACCAGTTTGTCCAGTAGCTTACCATGTATGTCGACGGACTTGAGATGCAGAGAGGAGTTGACCACAATGACAGGGTTCAAGTCCGGTGAAGAATGGTTCCAGAAAGCGGGTAAAACAAAAACAGAAGCCAAAAAATAACATAAACTAGTAAATAACAGAGTAAGAATATGGTAAAATCTGAAAACGTGGTAAAAATCAGGCGAGGGCTTTTCTTTTTCTGTTTTGCTTTTTAAAACAGTCGGTTGGGTTTAGGGAAGGGGGTGGGTGCTGGTCAATCGGTGCTTTTAAAAACACTATTGGTTAGGTTTAGGGAAGGAGGAGGGTGGTTCAGTCGATCGGTCAGTCAGTCAGTCGACAGCCTCTGGTGGATTTAAGTAAGAAAAGCAGGTGCGAATGGCACTTGCAAGAGAAATTTGAGATCTCAAAAAGCATACACAGCGGCCTCTGGTGGATTCGCGAAAACAAAAACTGCAAAAAAAACTTAGCTTCTGGGATGTATTTGGCACTCTTCAGAAATGTATATAGAGGTACGTTTTCAGAATGAGCCTGGGTTGCTTTGGACAGCGGATGCCCTTTTAGCCGCAACTCAGTGCCATACACACTTATTCACACACACTCATACAGCCAATTTAGTTCATCCAATTCACCTATAGCGCATGTCTTTGTACTGTGGGGGAAGCTAGAGCACCCGGAGGAAACCCACGCCAACACGGGGAGAACATGCAAACTCCACACAGAAATGCCAGCTGACCCAGCCGGGACTCAAACCAGCAACCTTCTTGCTGTGAGAAAACAGTGCTAACCACTGAGCCACCTTGCAAGTTTAGTGATCTTAAAGGAAATCACTTACTTAAAAGGTAAAAGTAATTAATCTATTCAATTTTTAACATTGTATCACATGCAACTGCACATTCAGACACTCATTTGTTAGGGAGAATCACCGTTTGTCCTGTGGCAGCAGCAGTTAGAAGAGCTCTGAGAGACTGGCACAGTTCAGCTGAGTGAGTTTTTCCATCACGCGGATCAGATATAAGAGGCAAATATAGGAATCCTTCTCGGTTCGCGCTCTGCACGCATGACTGCCTCAAAACATCCCATCATGCCACTGGATTAATATTTCAGTGATGTGAGAGGGGAATTATATGTGTGTGTGCATATGTGCTCATGTGTGAGAGCTCATGCGTTTCACTGCATGTGTCATATGTGATGAAAAAAGCATGTCCTACTGACTTGTGTTTTCCTCAGATTTTCTCAAATGCATTTCTGTCAGGATGAGAATTTCCGGGTTATGTTCAGTTCAGTTTGGTAATTAAACGATAATTGTTTTACATTCATTAATTCTGTCATTGAAACAGAATTCCTAACATTATTAACATGAGTATTGTATTACTGCAGTGTAATCATATATTCACTCTTGATTGTATTCACTTTTTCATTCATTCATT
>CAIGQW010055694.1:2494266-2514055 GCA_903798125.1 Danio choprae | reverse complement strand
CTGTCTGTCTTTATCTTTATTGGTCACTGAATATATGACCATCCATATCCATCTACCCATCTGTTTGTCCATCCATCTATCCATTTGTCTATCTAGCTCTCCATTGGTCCAACCATTCATATATTTATCAAACTGTCGGACCATCTATTCATTCATTCATTCATTCATTCATTTAAGTGCCTGTCTATTTAACCATCTATCCAACCAAGTGTCGATCCATCCAACTGTCTGGCCCACCATTCAACCATCCATTTGTCCGTCCATCCACCTTCCTTGCCAACCCTCCATCCACATATTATTCAACCATCTATCTGACAAATAATCCATATCCATCAACGTCCTCATCCATCCATCCATCCATCTTAGTTTTCAAATGATTTCTTTACTTCTTATAATGATACTGTGTTATGCAATCAAACAGTGTTTATTAAAGGAAAGCCTCCTGCCGTTCGATGTGCCTGAGCAGATTGCTTTCGTGTTCAGGGCTTAAAGACAATATGAGACAATCCACCCCAACAGAGAGCAGAGCTGATGAAAGAGGAAAATGAAAGAGATGGAGGAGAGTGATGGTTTTCTGTGGGCGAAGCACACATACAGAGGACGACTAATCAGCTCTGGGCAACAATAAATGAAAAAGATGATTCCCTGCAAATGATTGTGCCACTTAAAGGAACAATTCACAATTTAAGGAGAAAAAAATACCCCCTCGTGTCATTCCAAATCTGTGACTTTGCTTCTTCAGTGGAACACAAAGGCGATGCACAATTAATCTGTCCTCATTATTCCAAACAAAAGAAGGTTCTTCACAAAAGTGTAACTAAAAGTCAAATGTCATTGCTAAGAGACTGCGCTTTCATAGTTCAGGAGACATTAAATAGCATACTGTATAACTCAGTCACAAACATTTCTCCAAAATTTCCTAATACCATGTGCATATTGTGAAATAGAATATATCATAGTGAATATAAAACTCAGGGAACACACTTTAAGATAATATTCAGATATTCCTGAAGATTGAAACCAAACAAAAAAAGAATGTTTCGTAGAAACGGCTGCATAGAAACCTGTAGATCTTCTGTAACGCAATCAAATAGGTCAAAACAGCATTAAGGTTCAAATATTAAGTTAATGTTGCCGTCCTTAAGGTGTGATTTGTCATTTTAAGTGGCTGTTTTTTATTCTCCCTACACCAATTTATTACTGTAATATATTAAAGGTGCTGATGTTAAGGGAACATGGCATTGTTAGCCTGTTAAGGTTTGGAGTCTGTAATGTTAAAACATGAGTACTGTCAGTTGTCACTGTTTTGTGCTCTCAAGTGTGTTGTGCTGTGGTACAAATGCATGCTTGTGTGACGATGTATTGCCAAATTTGTCCAAATTTGTTCAATTTGCTGTCTAGGAGAAAAAGATGAGCTAGAATATAATATACATCTTTTCCTTCCTAAATAAAAAAATAAATATTAATAATAATAATAATAATAATAATTTAGCAATTAAATGAACATTAGAAAAAGTTTCACAACAACTGCATATCAATCTACTACAGTGCATACATAACATATGTAGTAACACAGGAAATCATCATTTGTCTTTCAGCATACAAAATTGATGACTAGTTGTCGATAAAGATGGCATTACATCACCACAAACAACACCACAAAACACACACACAAACATCATCTGAACATCACACAACAAACTACAAATAACAGCAGCCACACATACTGTACATAAAGCAACCCCCATATAAAAGTATGCACACAATTTATTCATGCAGCAATGCATGTTGGGAATTTCTAATAAATCTGCAACATTGTTGCATTGACAGAAAGTTTAAGCAGTATTGTTGGTCAATCAAAACATTGATTTCACCCTTGAGTTCAAGCATTATGTTGAAAGAGCATTCACATGGTGAACAGTTGCTCTTGAATGGTGCAAGATTTGTGAAAACTAATGTATAATATTGAATGGGGGTGGCACAGTGGCTCAGTGGTTAGTACTGTCACCTCACAACAAGAAGGTCGCTGGTTCAAGTCCCAGCTGGGTCAGTTGGTGTTTCTGTGTAATGTTTGCATGTACTCCCCATGTTGGCGTGGGTTTTCTCCGGGTGCTCCAGGTTCCTCCACAGTCCAAATACCTGCGCTATAGGTGAATTGGATGAACTAAATTGGTCGTAGTGTATGAGTGTGTGTGAATGAGAGTGTATGGGTGTTTCCCAGTACTGGGCTGCAGCTGGAAGGGCATCCGCTGCGTAAAACATATGCCGGATTAGTTGGCGGTTCATTCCACTGTGCCGACCTCTGAAATAGAGACTAAGCCGAAGGAAAATGAATGAATGCTTATTGAATGGAAAAATAAGCTAAACAAATATTGTTTCACTAGATTTTACTCTGATCACTTTGAACTCCAAAAGCTTGAGACCACAAACACTTGTGAGCGAAAACCATTTTTAAAAACACACATAAGAAAAAATGCAATTTGAGAAAACAGTTTGCGCAGGAACACCTGCTGGGTCTCTGAAAGCAAATGAAGGTTGCAGGAGACTTTAAAAACAAGCCCACAGCAGGTCAAAGTGGAGCTGAATAATTCATTGAAGAGCCAGCCAGGGCTCTCTGCTTTAGCTGAAGATAGAGAACCAACACACCATGGTCAAACAAATCTACAAAAACCACCAGAGACTGAAGTGAAAACTTAAAAAGAGATAATTATAATAATTTATTACCCTCCATTTGCAATAACTACACCAATCTGCTGTAATTTTTTGTTAAAGCTTACCAGAAAAGCAAACTGTTGAATGTTGGACAAGTTATAACAACAGCAAATATTTACAAAAAAAGGAAATATAAATTTATATAATCTAATTTCATATCAACAGTGATATTTACATAACTGAAAAGTTAGATTCTTTGGTTTTTAATTATATTATTTCACTGAAAACTATAGCAGGCAAAGTGTTGGAGACATTTTATCCTATTTGTCTTTATGCACTTCCTGACAGCCGGGCAGTGTCTTAATGACTGTGCCTTTGTCTTTGGGAGATACTTTCAAGCTGGTCGGGGCAGGTGAAACCTCAGGATCTATTCAAGACCCTAAAACAAGATCTTCAACTAAAATTAGTCATGCCCGTTTTCTATGTCTCCACCTGCAAACACTGCCCCCTCCTAAAACACATAATAGACAAGATGACTCTGTCTCAGGGGCAGCACGGTGGCGCAGTGGGTAGCACAATCGTCTCACTAGAAGGTTGCTGGTTCTAGCCCCGGCTGGGTCAGTTGGCATTTCTGTGTGGAGTTTGTATGTTCTCCTCATGTTCGCCTGGGTTTTCTCCGGGTGCTCCGGTTTCCCCCACAAGTCCAAAAACATGTGATATAGGTGAATTGGGTAAGCTAAATCATCTGTAGTGTATGTGTGTGAATGGATGTTTCCCAGTGAATGTTTCCCAGTGAATCCCAGTGAATGGATGTTTCCCAGTGATGGGTTGCAGCTGGAAGGGCATCCACTGCGTAAAACATGTGCTTGATAATTGGCGGTTCATTCCGCTGTGGCGACCCCAGATTAATAAAGGGACTAAGCCGAAAAGAAAATGAATGAATGAATGACTCTGTCTCAAATTAGACTCATTTTTCAGACTTGCTGCAGACTTTACAGACTTGTAAACTGTAGGCTCTTGCAGACTCGTGGACTTCTTGAAGACGCGTGTATGACTGCAGACTAACCAACACGTCTCAATAAAGAAATTCTGCTTGTTCAAGTCTCCTGGACTGGGTTCTTATTCATCATTTATCATTTTTCCAACACATTTTAATTGAAAATTACCAAAACTGTGTTTTTTGTTAACCTTCACAGATTAATGGTTCACCATAAGACTAAAAATGTGAACAAGCAAATTAAGATTTTAAATTATTATTTAATTTAATGCAGACTTTAAAGGGATACTTTACCCCAAACTGAAAATTCTGTCATTGTTTTACTCCCCCTTTACCTGTTCCAAACCTCTTTAACTTTCTTTCTTCTGTTAAACACACAAGAAAGATTCATTATTCATTAATTTTCCTTCCGCTTAGTCTCTTATTTATCTGGGGTCGCCACAGCAGAATGAACCACCAACTATTCCAGCATATGTTTTACACAGCGGATGCCCTTCCAGCTGCAACCCGGTACTGGGAAACATTCACACACACACTCATACACTACGGCCAATTTTGTTTACTCAATTCACCTATAGCGCATGTGTTTGGACTGTGGGGGGAAACCGGAGCACCCGGAGGAAACCCATGCCAACACGAGGAGAACATGCAAACTTCACATAGTCACAGCCGGGACTCAAACCAGCGACATTCATGCTGTGAAGCGACAGTGCTAACTACTTCAGGTTTTTAATTCATGTTTTCTTCAAAATATCTTCTTTAGTGTTCAACAGAAGAATCTCGACGGTTTGGAACCACTTAAAGGTGAGCAAATAGTGAGTAAATTTGACATTTTTGGGTGAACTGTCCCTTTAAGCCTCTACTAAATAAGCCCTGCTGTCTTCAAAACAAACCTCACTGAAGCATAATTTTGGGGGAAGGCACTTCAACAGCTGCTCACCTCTCTTTCCTAAAGATGTTGAGATGTTTTTGTGTTCTAGAAAAAGTACTCAGCCGTCCCACTGAGATACTCTTGTCGAACAGACACGTTCAGTGCCCAATTGAAAAAGCACTGAGATTGTTTCCGTGACCGGAGACATTGTTCCAGCCTGTCTGTGGAAATAGCATCGTCATGGCAACAGCTGTGCTCATAAAGCCTGAATAGGGAAATACAAGTGCCCTTATCATTGTCCTAATGTGCATCTCTCCATCAGATCCTCCTTTATCACTCTACCTCAAAACAATGTCTCAAATCAAATAAATGCATCCTAAAAATGAAGTTGAATTCAGTAAGACAAAAACTCACAGTCTGATGACTCAATGCAGAAAATAAATTATAATTAATAATAATAATAATAATAATAATAATAATAATTCCTTACATGTATATAGTGGCCTCACGGTGGCGTAGTGGGTAGCATGATCGCCTCACAGCAAGAAGGTCGCCGGTTCGAGCCTTGGCTGGGCCAGTTGGCATTTCTGTGTGGAGTTTGCATGTTCTCCCCGTGTTGGCGTGGGTTTCCTCCGGGTGCTCCGGTTTCCCCCACAGTCCAAAGACATGCACTATAGGTGAATTGGGTAAGCTAAATTGCCTTTAGTATGTGTGTGAATGAATGAATGAGTTTGTGTATGAATGAGTATGAATGTTTCCCAGTGATGGGTTGCAGCTGGAAGGGCATCCGCTGCGTAAAAACATATGCTGGATAAGTTGGCGGTTCATTCCGCTGTGGCGACCCCAGATTAATAAAGGGACTAAGCCGAAAAGAAAATGAATGAATGAATGTATATAGTGCTTTTATGGACACTCAAAGTGTTTATTACACATTTATTTGGGGGGAGGGGGGGGATCTCCTCATCCACCACTAGTGTGCAGCATTCACCTGGATGATGCGACGGCAGCCAGTTATGAAGCCAATTATGATATGGGGATGATTAGGAGGCCGTGATGGACAGGGGCCAGTGGACAAATTTGGCCACAGAGAGTCAGGACCTTAGTTTAATCTGAAAGACGGCAGAGTGCATTAAGTATGAAATAAAACAGGGCGGATCAAAATTCTGACAATCATTCTGACAATGATTGAATGTTGATGAAATGCGAATCGTTGTTTCCCAATACTCAAATGAATGCATGTTGGAAATCACTTCGATATGCAAAAGGAGGATTTTATTTCACTAGGTTATGACCATTCCACAGATGAATATTATTAAAATAAATACACAAGACTGATGACAAAAAGTTCTGTTAACATCTGTAGTACAGTGGTGATTTAACAGCTTTAGCACAATAATTTATAACGGAGGCGTGTAACAAAATTCAAGTTTGATCGAGCTGCATTCATTACAGCCCCAGGAAAGAGGTAAGTTATTTGCCGAGTATAATATTGTTCATCTGTTATGTCTGCAGTAAACAGTGGAGTTCAGTCAGTGAGGTTTCTACTCTTCTGGATGAAGAGAAGATGAGGTAATCAGTGGTGTAAAAGTAGCTTGTTTTACAATTCACTTACTATCAGTATGTTTTCTTGACATCTTTGCTCATCACATTGATAAATTATTGCTGCCCTCTACTGGAAAGTCATTGACAGTGAAACAGCAAGTTTTCAGCATTATATTTTAAGTACAGGCCTGTAACCAGCCTAGTGAAAGGGGGGCGGGGGGTAGGAGGGGGTTCTTTTTCTCTAAAAGTGGACCTTTTTTGCATTTTCTCCACATTTTGTATTTGAATAAGAAGTTTAAATACAGCATTTTGGTGACATTTTATGAAATATTTTGTGCTGGATTAGCTTGTCATCTGGAATCATGTTGTAGTAACAAAAATAATAACTGCTTTGTCAAGTTGCTTACTAAGATCATGTGTGCATTTTGTCAGTCGAAACACACTACATATTATTTTTTAATTTTTATGGGCACTTCCCGTAGAGTTAGGCATATGATGAAATTCAATAATGCAAAATGTTATGATAATCGATATGCACAATATTGATAAGAATTATTTTAACTTTTAGAGTGCTTTTTAAATATATTCAGACTGTATTAGTGGTTGTTCATCACAGCACCACATGCTTGAATATGTAATAGGTGATTATATATTTAAACAGACATTATTATTGAAACATTTTCATATAATATGGCATGCCAAATTCTTACCTAGGCTTTTTGTTCATTAACACATGTTTTATGCTTATAGTAAATGTGTATTTAATATAATTTCGCACTTTACGTGTGTTTGGCTATAAAAGTGCACCTACAGGTGTTTCTCTAAACAGGCGCAGGTGAGATTTTCTCCAGGTCATCATTTATTTTATTTAAATTAATTTTGTCTAAAAACAAATAATTAGACCCGTCCAGTTTTGTCTGGAATGCGTCCCAGTGCACCTTCTGAAGTTGTCGATCAGATTTATAACCGATCTGAATAAAACGAATGAAGTGACCAGGTGGAAACAGCTTCAAAAACACGGATGTGACGGAATTAGTGCCTTTTGCTGTGAAGTGCCAGCTGATGGCTGAGGACTCTGCTTGGTATCAAAGCCTTCATTGGACAGTTATTTTCAAAAAATGTTATGGCAAAAATAGGGAATGGGAGGTCACGGGACAAATCAATAATCCCCAATATACAGGACATCCCGACTAATGTGGCCAGCTAGTCTAGAACCTCATGGTAGTGACAGATTCTCATCTGTTAGAAAGTAACGTTAGCCTTACCGTCTTTTAGAACATATGTTCAATATTTTGTGACAATGACGCTGCTGCCTGCCTTCTTTTCCGTCTCTTTTTTTTCCATTTCAACCTATAGTATGGATGAGGATGTCATATCAAAGATTCAAACGTTACCGCTCTGTGGGTTATGTCTCATTATTGTGGCTTTGAGGCTCCATTGGATTTAAATTACTGGCCATAGTTATTTAAAACTACACTTTATTATGAAATATATATATATTTTTAATTATTTAAATACAAATTCTGGACCTTTTGGCCATTGGCGGTGTGTCATTTATAATTACACTGTTGACCCTGCTCACACACCTTAACCCACCTCTAAACCTCCAAACCTATCCCCAACCTTTCACTGTATCCCACTTCAAGAGCACCAGAAGTGCTGTGCAATACAATATGAACACAATTAGTACATTCTACTTATATTTTGATTAAAGTACTCTATGAGATAAGACCACATAATTTAAAATGGGGCTAATCCCATTGCTGATTAGAAATAGAGGTGTTGATAAAGGCTGAATGTGGTTTACTATTTGGTGGACAGATTGATCTCTGGGACTATAATGGACAGATTCATCCAATGTTTTTACATCTGTTACCATTGCCATTGTTTCTTCTAAATTTGCTTGTTGATTTTAATGATCATCACATCTCAATCTTGGGTCTATGCAGAAGAAATCTGTGAATTCAATTCTGTTGTCGAAAAGCCTACAGAGAGACAGATACACATTGCTATTAGTAACAGCTAGCTTAAACACCGTTAACCCCATGAGCAGAAGCATTCATTAATCTCATATTGTTGAACACAAGTTACAATACAAGTTAAAACAAGCTGGAAATGTATTTCATGATTACAAAGCTATTTTATCTAAAAGCTTCTACTTAAATGTTTAAAATGAATATTAACTGTCTCAATGTATAATATTTGTTTTAATGACTTTAATAACAAATTAGTGAATAAAAAGCTGCAATAATGTGCTCTTAATTCAAAGTAAAATACTTCAACACCAATGTTGCTGTTTCAATAACATTTAACCATGTAACTATGGACAATATGATGAAATATACATTCTCACCTTACTGTCTTTATGTTACTGTTGTGAGAGACGATGCTGTAGATTTTCTGAGCTCCAACACCAGTGATGCAATTCCCACTAAAGCTGCAGATCAAACAGACAAATCAGAAATGTAACAACTACTTCAATAATGTACACTCAACTTTCGTTCCTCATTTCTCAGTTCCTCACTCAATGTTTTGTGCTTTGTGGAGGTTTGGGAGCAGCAGATCCAAGTTGTGATCGGTGAGACGACACTGACTCAGATCCAGTTCAGTCAGTCCTTTAGAATATTCCAGAATGAGCACCAAACCTCTACAGGCCTGCAGGTCCAGTGGAGTCTGACTGAGGTCCAGCTCTTCACCCAGAGCACCAGAAAGAGACTCGGCGTGCTCGCGCCTCACATGAGCCAGAAACTGAAGCAGCAGAGGTTTAGCACAGCTGAAAGACAACAGCAAAATATATGATACATTTCTGAATGCGTTTATACTGAATCTGTGTATGCATGCATGTAATGTGCTGCTTTTTTTTCACCAGAGTTTCACTGAATGCAGCACTTGGAACAGCTGATCCATTCCTGCGGTGTCAATCTCACAGTCCTGCAGAATCAGCTGTGTTTTTCTGTCTATGTTTGCTCTATTAATGACTCTGGACATCACACGGCAGTCCTCAGTCGTCAATTGTAGAGGCTCAGAGTCTGTGTTTGTGGTCAGATCCAGAGCAGAGTGACAGGAGAAGTCCAGCTTGTGCTGCAGGACGGCGAGCAGAAACACTGACCCCTGCTGGACATCAGAGACACTGCAGCAGTGAAGCATCTTCAGTAACAGCAGCCTGTCCATACTGAACACACACAAAAACTACATCAGGACACACTTTAAATCACAATCGGTTTCATCTCTGATTGAATTTTTTTTTTTATTATATCTTGATCTAAGGCCCAATCTCAATTCTATTTTTGTACCCCTACCCCTTCCCCATTGGCCCTTGAAACAGAGTGTGAAGGGGAAGGGCTTCAAAATTTACCCCTAAGAAACGGGACAGCACTACAACACCTGTCATCATATGTCATCGCGATCTCTTACTACATATGAAATCGATGATTGCAGCTGCTGTAGTTCTTTAAGTTGTGTTATTTTTTGGTATTTATCTTCAGGAAATCACAGAAGGCAACGATATCATGTTATCATATAATAGATATAATATATCAATAAGCGCATAACTGTACTGTGTATTCACACAGTGGCCATATTCATCTATGTAAACACACGAAAACAACTTTAATATTATACCAGACACTGTAAAAAGCTCATTCCCACCACTAAACATTTGTGACAGGGTAATTCGAGTGTCATCGAGTGTCAAATGTGAAAGTATGTTGTGGGACTGCTATACAGGAGTTATTATTATGGATTATACATAGTGAAATTTAGCGATTTTATTTTAGCGTTTTTTAAAAGCATGATGGTAAAACACAAGCGCCGTTATGAATGTATTAAAACATATGCTTGTTTGTTGTAAAAATTCGTAATAATGACTAAAAAAAATACTAATTTGTGCATCTCCTGGTTTCGAGTGTGGTCCTGAAAAATCTCAGTTTCAAGGGCTGTCTAGCCCTTCCCCTTACGCCCTCAAGCTAAAGAGAATTGGGACACCCCTACCCCTTCGTTGCAAAAGGCTAAGGGGAAAGGCTAAGGGGGAGATTTTGGATTGGGCCTAAGTGTTTTCCTCAATCTTGAAGCAGCGTCAGCATTCAGTGTAGCATAGCATATCACAATCTTATCTTCAGATAATGGCCTTGGCTGAGACCTGGATTCATCCCCACGACTCAGTCACTCCAACTGCTCTCTCTGAAAACTTTGCATACCCTCACACTGAGGGACTGGCTTTCTCATTTCTAATGATTGGAAATACTCCAATTATGCTGATACCATACAGTCTATTTTGCTTCTCTCCCTAAATTTCAAATGTTGGTCATTTACCATCCTCCTGGTCAGTTGGGTGCTTCTCTTCCCTCACACACAATTCTCACTTCTTGATGTTAATAGTGCAACAGAAACTTTCTCCTTCTTTAACATCCTGCCTAGATGAGACTCTTTCCACCAAGCCAATGTGCACTACTCCCTCTAACCCCTGGCTTTCTGATGTTCTGAGAGAACAGCACTCAGGGCAACAGAGAGAAAATGGCACAAATCAAAAGTCCCTGCTGACCTTAAGGCTGATTTATTCTTCCGTGTCAAGCACAAGCATATGGTCCGGCGCAGCCTTCGTGCGGGCGCATAGCCCTTGTCGACACCTCTTAAAATTGTAACTACATCTCGTAACGACGTGTAGCACAAGCTCTGTAATTGGTCGGCTTGGTATCGGTGATGAGTGTGGTAACCCAGGTAACCTGATGCTCATAAGATCAGCACTCAACACCTCAATGGTTAAAAGGTACAGACTGATCTCTCTCCTTAATTTTATTGCCAAAACACTAGAAAGGGTTGTTTCCAACCAAATTTTTAACACCAATCAGGCTTCAAATGTGGACATTCCACTGAAACTGCACTACTTTCAATCACTGAAGCTCTGTGTATTGCCAAAACAGGTTCTATATCATATATTCTGCTTTTACTGGACCTGTCTGCTGCTTTTGATACAGTGAATCCTCAGATTCTACTGTCCACCCTCTCCTAAATGGGCATCACTGGAACCAGACAGACTATGTAAAGATCTTCCCACATGGACTGCTGATTCACTAGTATCATTCAAACAACAACTAAAAACCTATCACTTGCACAATCACCTGAACCCCTGTGAACAAAACCAAGACCCCCTCTTCTCTCCTCCCACCACACCACACCACACCACATAACAACCTCAAGATATTATGCAATTCTGAGTGTGCCTCACACAGGTGAGTGGGCTTGACAAACCACCTGTAAAAAACACACTCTTTTATCTCTCTGTCATTTTAACCAACACTTGCACCAGTTTTGCACATTTGTACCAGATACTTTCTTACGGTCACTCAAGATCTCAAAAAAATATATATTTTTGAAGTGAATTTCACACAGGTGAGTGGGCTTGATAAACCACTTGTAGAAACATTCCTCTATCTTTTAAAAAAAACACTCCTCCCTCCTAGCTCTAGCACTTCATTCTCTGAGCACTAACAGTTCCGTTTGTAAAATTAACACTTCTTGTTTGTATTGCCTCCACATGTTGAATCGCTGAATGCCTCATCAATTGTAAGTCGTTTCGGACAAAAGCATTTGCTAAATGACTAAATGTAAATTTTGTGCAGTTTAAAAAGGTTTGTTTGATCTGAGCTTCAATTATCCATGAATTTAAATACAGGTTTATTCACTTCACATTTCACTTGGTTTAAAATGGCTTTACATTTTTAAAAAAAGTGTAAATTGATTTGTAACAATACTGTAATTATGAAAAAAACTGTCATTTTTTTTTTATATATTCTGTATATCATTCTGTATATCTAGAGACTTAGATATACAGTATTGCTCAACATTTTGTAGTTGAACATGAACCCCAGTAAAGTAATGCTGTACCCCAAAAGGCAAAAAACTGAAATCTCAAACATAGGTTGTTGTGAACAAAGCCCTAGAGCAGAGGTTCTCAAACTCGGTCCTGGAGGGCCAGTGTCCAGCAGATTTTACCTCCAACTTGATCACGTTTTGATCTTCGATTGGTCTCACGCAGTCACTGGATGTGATTCGGCACTTCAGAGTTCACCAAGCTTGAACATTTCAATGCAGCAAAATGCGAAACTTGTTGCACAAGCTTGCATTTTCGTTCTGTTGCATTAGCATGCATATGAATGGAAGTCTACGGGGAGAAATGTACAGTGTAACTGTGGCTTAACAGCTTGATTAGCTAGCTTAGGTGTGTCTGATTGGGGTTGGAACTAAACTTTGCAGGACACCGGCCCTCCAGGACAAAGTTTGAGTACCCCTACCCTAGAGGGTATATTAACTGAGAAAAATGTACCATTGAGTTGAAGTGTTGAATGCTGCACTGCTTGTAGTGGCTGTTGCCTATTGCAGTGGTCTTCAAACTGTGGTACAGTTACAAGTACGGGTACAGTACACTAGTGGTACGCGGGCTTCCTTCTAGTGGTACGCGGAGAAATACTGAATAATGAAAAAAATAATAATTCAATTCAATTCAATTCAATTCAAGTTTATTTATATAGCGCTTTTTACAATGTAGATTGTGTCAAAGCAGCTTAACAAGTTCAATTAAAGTCCACATTTTTTAGTTTAGTTCAGTTCAGTTCAGTTCAGTGTGGCTTAAGTTTCACTGGTGAAAGTTCAAACACTGAAGAGCAAATCCACCGAAGCGCAGCTCCACAAATCCAAGCAGGTCAGTGGCAACAGTGGAGGAAAAAAAAACTTCACCAATTGACGAAGTGAAGGGAAAAAAAAACCTCGAGAGAAAGCAGGCTATGTTAGGCATGGTCATTTCCTCTGGCCAAACTTCCTATGTGGAGCTGCAGTCTAGTCGCCGGGCTGGAGAAGCTGACATCCATCGTGTAAGCTGCAGGTGTGGGTAGGGCACCAGCGGGAGGGTAGGCTGGCCCACAGGATCAAACGTAGACTTGTTCATCACTGAAGCCTTTCAGGAATCAGTCTCATGCGCTCCATTCCTCCATGACCACCACGGTATCAGCTCGGGATACGGCCTGGTCCAGGATACCTTCGGATCATCTCTTCAGAGGTCTAGGATCGCATCGATGGCGCTGCAAATCTGTAGGGACCTCGGGATGAGTATCCCCAGGTGGAAGTAGAAAATAAAGAAAATATTTAGCGTAGCTGCTGTTCATAGTGTATTTAAACCAGAAAGAAAAGGATTGTTATGGATGAAGATAGCAGTTATATAACAACAATGTAAAGCATATGAGAGTTTCTAACACAATGGCTGGTGTATTAAGACGGAAGGAGTACACTAATATACCATACCGTTATGCGATGCATTGAGTGTATGCTTTACTAAAAAGAAAAGTCTTTAATCTAGTTTTAAATTGAGAGAGTGTGTCTGAGCCTCGGACATTATCAGGAAGGCTATTCCAGAGTTTAGGAGCCATAAATGAGAAGGCTCGACCTCCTTTACTCGACTTTGCTATTCTAGGTACTACCAGGAGCCCTGCGTTTTGAGATCTTAAAGAGCGGGTTGGATTGTAACGAGACAGAAGGTTAGTTAGATAAACAGGAGCTAGATTATTTAAAGCTTTATAGGTAAGAAGCAATATTTTGTAATCAATACGGAACTTAACAGGCAGCCAGTGTAAGGAGGATAAAATTGGGGTGATATGATCATATTTTCTAGACCTGGTAAGAACTCTGGCAGCTGCATTTTGTACCAGCTGAAGTTTATTAATAGAAGATGCTGGGCAACCAGTGAACAGAGCATTACAGTAATCCAGCCTAGAGGTCATAAAAGCGTGAACTAGCTTTTCTGCATCTGAGATGGATAGCATATTTCCATAATAATAACACACTTTTAACCTAGAGAATCCCTTTTGCAGACCAGTGCTGTTGTGTTGGCATTTCAGTTACTGCAAACTCAGGAATCTCCCCATGCTGCATCATTGGTAAAATAATTATCACAAATGTGCTAAATGTGTGTGTAAAATAATGCCTGTTTTCAATATATAAAGTTATTTGTTTTGTAAAGCAGCGTGGCTTTCGATTAATTTGTTATATATTAATTTGATAATAAACTCAACATATATAACAGAGTTTTTTTACATTAGGTTTATATACTTTTGTAAATATGTGTATAATGTAAATTCATGTTAAATAAATTCTTTTCATAATCCATGAATTTTTTTTGTTTGACATTTATTTATTTAAGACCATCTAAGTTGGATAATTAATGATAAACAGTGATTACGTTTTTCAGAACAGAATTGCTCACTTTGTCAAATCATGAACAAATCATGCCCCGCTTGCACAAATCTCACAATGAAAATAAGCAACAAAAAAAGACTATACTCACTGAGAACATCATTGTGTTTAATCTTAATTAAAACAAACTAATTTATTGGACTAATAAGCCTATTGAATAACCAGTATTTTTGAAGAAACCTTAAACACAGTCACTTCAACTTAAGAAGTATCTATGAACCGATTAAAGAAAATATTAAAGAGCATCTACAGTAACCAACATAACACTTTAAAGGAAAAAGTAAAGCATATGCTGAGGTGACAAATCATTTTAAACATTAAAAAAGTTTGTATACCTTTAACATTGTTAGAAAAAAGACTAACTAAATCATTGCAAATGGACTAATGTAATGTTTATAATGTGTTTCTCAATGTAAAGAAACCTGTTTTGGGCAGAAATGGAGCTTGTTTCTCTTCAGGATGAGACTAGACTGATTTCTCGCGCTCATACAACAATCTCCATGTGTTTTATGAGGCTTCATCACAGATTCAACTTATGTTTGACGTTACATAACCAGCAAGTCTGTATTTAACGTTTGAACAGAGAAAACAGCGCCAGCTAGTGTCACAGAACGCGATGTTTACGGACACTCTGCCTCATGTTCAGCTACTAAGGACAACTCAAGACAACTAAAAATATGAACTCGTAACTATTATAGTAAATATTCACAACTCAAATAAATTCAATTTCTCCCTGAACACACCGTATGCTTCTGTGCTTTCCCATGATCCTTCACTTTCCCGTACCGTTACAGCAAAGCTCAACAGCAAACCACCAAAGCGAAACCAAGACTGAGGGAACTTTAAATGTGAACTACTTTATTAATTGCAGCCGCGTTTTGTGTTTATGTTGTTGGTTTAATATTTTGATATCTGAGCAGACGGACACGATTGGTGAAATTTATTCACGCTAATTTAAAGAAATATGTAGCTATACATTGATACATGCATTCAGTAATGCTGGAAAAGAAAACCAACGACATTTTTAAAAGCAAGAACCAACTCTTTTAACATTTTGTATTAGGTATTAGACAGAAATTTACCTACCGCTCTTTGACCGCAAACTCTCATGTTTCCAACTTTCAGAGGGAGTTGCTTAAGTGTTATTGTTCACGCAAGTTACTGTACAAATAGGTCATTACGTAACGACGTAAACTTGCGTCATTGGGTATGATACGCACAATGAGATTTCTAAAATTGATTGACCATTTTACAATAACGAGATTTTGCATATTCATATATAATAGTTTTAATGCCAGATAAAATTAAAATCTAACTACAATATGGCCAAGCTTGCAACCATGTGGGGTAAAAAGTATTCAAAGACAAACCAGTTATCCAATTTGTAGTTTATAATACATGATTTTATTTAACTGTGAATATGAGAAATTCTAATCCAGACCTACTTCTTACAATGTATATTAAAGCTAAAACATTAATAGTTTTTTCCAATACAAATTCCAGGGATTGCCATTCTGTTCCTAATTTTTCTAAATAAAAGAAGTAAACCTGTCTTAAATTCACCTACAAAGATTCAGCAACTCATTTAACACATTATAGCGTTTTACTCCAGGTGAAAAAAAGCAGACACAATTGAAGTATGTGTGGACAGATTAGGATAATGTTAAGTACAGTACACGAAGCCCTTGTTCAGTCAACTACAAATAAATCAATATAGAAATGGACATTGTCTAATCCTCTGTTTTATTTACTCATGGGATAAAAGAGTAGTAACTCCTTGTGATAAAGTATGATCTAGAAGAAAATGCAAGATGAGCTGCACATATGACATCTCAAGGGAACAAACAAGCTGACTCGAAATGTAGTTGTACAAATCATCCTGCAGAGGAAGCAAATGCTCTATTATTTACATCCAGTGCAGCAAAGCCCAGATGAGCAGAAAGTCATCCTGGTCATGTGGAGAAAACTAAAGTCTATAGAAGTGTATAAGACAGGATAGACCAAAAGCATTACTCAAATTAAACCTGGACACAAATCACTATAAGAGGGCTGGGAAGTGTCACAAAGCACCAAAAGCTCAACTTAAGAGTCACAAGACAAGAAATAGTAAATGTGACTCGATCACTAACATGGTCAGGCGCTTTACAATGAAGTATTTGTCTTTGTTTTTGGTTCCTTTTCTGTAATTCATATTTTGAAGATGAACGCAGGTCTCAAAGTTGAAGTGTCATTAGGGTGAGTAATTGTAATGATTCGGTGAACTAAGTTTAAAATACAAGTTAAATATATGGTTATTAAATATATTTACATTTCAGTTCACTTAAAAATGAAAGTTCTGTTATAATGACTTGCTCCAATGAGGTTTAATCCTTGAGACCTTTCTTCAGGCTATTTGAGGCTCCTTTTTTTGTGCTTATTTTCCAGAATGTTCAATAATATACAAAAAGTGGGCAAAAACTCTTTTGTAGAAAATATAATTATGTGATGCATTTTAAAAATATATTTTAGCAGATTTATTTTGTGCATTTTTATGAATTAAACCCTATGAAAAATATGTATTATGCATCCTACTGAATTAAAAACACACCTATATACTCTCAAACAGATCAAGTTTCACATTTTATTTTAATTAAATGGCCAAAGAAGCACACAAAATGTCACATGTAGACAACACAAGTGTAGAAACTTGCTTGCTGTTGGTTAATCACATAAAATGAAAAATCTTGATTAGATTGTGATGAATAAAATAATTATGATAAACTATTCAAAATCAAGTGGCAAGGACCTGTTTTGCTAATATTTATTGGTACCGCCCAGCTCCCCAACAGTAATATATAGCATCCTCTCAGTACCTCTGTTTAAAACTCTCTGGTGGCTCCCTAGCCAGTGCCCTTTCGACCAGTTCAGACTACTCTACATAAGAAAAAAAAGACAAAACTGAGCAACAATATAACAAGGAAAATGTCATGAGGTGATATAAACAGAAGTTTGACCTACAGTAACTAATATTTCAGTCACATTAATGAAGTAAAACCGATATCTCGAGTATAACGTCTCTTGTATTTTATTAGCGTTGACCACTAGTGCTCAGGCAACATGAATATCTCAACAGTTTGTGGATCACTTATCACATAAATATTATTCAGAATAAAGGCAGAATAAAATATATGATGGACCTTAATAAGAAATTAATGTGCATGTAAATGTGGTCAGAGTTGATGTGTCAGGTTCAGATGACCTGAAACCGGTTTACATCTAAAACTGTTGGTATTTGTAAATACCACATGAATGTAGTTCATTCAGGATCCACATCCAGTGAAGTGTAACTGCATTTTAACATGAAATAAAGTATTTAAATAAGCTGTATTTTAAAGACTTGAAGCTGTTTGGTTTGGCTGTCTGAGCTGAAATCTTAATAACCCAATAAATGTTTATGGTAATGGCCTAAAAACTGTCTATATCTAAAATGCCAGTCAGAACAGACAGTACACAAAATTAACTACGCTAATAATGATTGTAGTAAATTATATAGAATTTAAATAAAACTAAACTAAATTCAAACTATGATTACCCTGCATGACAAATACAACCCCAAATCAGAAAAAGTCAGGACAGTATGGAAAATGCATATAAAAAGGAAAGTAGTGATTTCTAAATTTACTTTGACATGTATTTCATTGCAGACAACATAACAAACATTATTTAATGTGTTCCTCATGATTTGAAATGAACACATGGTCCAATTTTGGTTTTTGCAATTTCCAAAAAGGTTGGCACAGGAGCAATTTAGGGCTATTAATCAGGTAAATAGGTTAAATGATGATGTGATTTGAAACGGGTGATGCCAACAGGGGATTGTAATTATGATTTAGTACAAAAGGAGCATACAAGAAAGGTCTAGTCCTATAGTAGCAAAGAGGGGCCGATAATCGCCAGTTTGCTAACAAATACATGACAAAATTATTAAAATGTTTAAAAACAATGTTCGTCAAAGAAAGATAGGAAGACATTTGAATATTTCACCTTTAACAGTGCAAGACATAATTAACAGATTCAAGAAATCTCGAGAAATTTCAGTGCATGAAGAACAAGGCTAAGCTGAACAACTGTGATCTCAGATCCCTCAGGTGGCACTGCATCAAGAAACGTCATTCTTCTATTAACAATATCACCACATGGGCTCGGGACTACGTTGGCAAATTTTGTCAAGTACCACAAAACTGTAAGGAAAACTGTACTGTGCCAAAATAAACCCTATGTTAACAGTGTCCAGAAGTGCCATCGACTTCTCAGCACTCAGAGGCATCTGGCATGGACCATTACACAGTGGAAATGTGTACTGCGGTCAGATGAATCAGTATTTCAGGTATTTTTTGGGAGAAATGGACGGTGTGTGCTCCAGACTAAAGAATAAAAGGATCATCCAGACTGTTACCAGCAACAAGTCCAAAAGTCAGGGTCTGTCGTGGTATGGGGTTGTGTCAGTGCCCTTGGCAAAGGTAACTTGCACTTTTATGATGGCACCATAAATGCTGAAAAGTACAAGATTGTGGAGCACAATATGCCTCTTTCTTTTCCGGAGACATCCATGCATATTTCAACAAGACAATCCAAAATTACATTCTGTACACATTGCAAAGTGGAAAGTACAAAGTGGATGAGAATACAGGTACTTGACTGGCCTGCCTGCAGTTCCGACCTGTCTTCAATAAAGAATGTGTGGCACATTTTGAAGCACAAAATGCAACAACGAAGACCCCGTACTGTTGCCCACCTTAAGACTTGTTTGCAGGAAGAATGGGACAAAATTACACTTGAAACACTTCATCACTTGGTGTCTTCAGTCCCTAAACGTATTTTAAGTGTTGAGAAAAGGAATGGCAACATTACAAAGTGGTAAATGCTTTACTGTTCCAACTTTTTGCAAGAACCAAAATTGGAGGATGTGTTTATTTAAAAAGGAAAAATCATGAGGAACACATTAAACAATGTGTTGTTGTATTGTCTGCAATGAAATACAAGTCAAAGTAAATTTAGAAAACACTCCTTCCTTTTTTTCATTAGAGTTTTACATATTGTCCCAAGTTGTTGTTTATTAAAGCTGTGGAAAGACACAGACTAATAAAACACACTTAATAAAACACACTTAATATAACAAACCCACTGTTGATCATTACTCAAGGTGATGATGAAAAATGGTTTTTACATTATTATCCTTATGCTTGTTGATATTAGTTTCATATATGATACAGTAGTTTATTGGCATCACCAGATCTCAAATCGTGGGGCTCTGAAGAGCTCTTTGGATTCAATTCTGTTGTCGAAGAGCCTACAGAGACACAAAACAAGCTGATATTAGCAACAGCCAAAATAATATATTCCTCACTTTTAGCTCACTTTAAAACATCTTCTAAATGAATGCATATGCATGAAAACAACACATTTAATAATATAAATAGAAGAATGAATGACTTCCATTCTACTGA
>CAIGQW010055694.1:2484221-2494256 GCA_903798125.1 Danio choprae | reverse complement strand
ACCTCACTGTCTTTATGTTAAGGTTGTGGGAGACGACACTGTAGATTTTCTGAGCCCCAACATCAGTGATGCAATTCCCACTAAAGCTGCAGATTAAACAATTTAATAAATTAGAAATGTCAACAATTACATTACAGTTCAGAGATTTACAAATTGTATTTCTATCTCACTCAATGTTTTGTGCTTTGTGGAGGTTTGGGAGCAGCAGATCCAGGCTGTGATCGGTGAGATGACACTGACTCAGATCCAGTTCAGTCAGTCCTTCAGAATATTCCAGAGTCAGTGCCAAACCTCTACAGGCCTGCAGGTCCAGCGGAGTCTGACTGAGGTCCAGCTCTTCACCCAGAGCGGCAGAAAGAGACTCGGCCTGCTCGTGCCTCACATGAGCCAGAAACTGAAGCAGCAGAGGTTTAGCACAGCTGAAAGACAAAAATACATGCGTTTACACTTGGGCAGAACCAATTCAGGAGAATCACAATGCATTCAAAAAAAATCTCAGAATTAATGCAGAATATGTTGCTGCTTGTCACCAGAGTTTCACTGAATGCAGCACTGGGAGCAGCTGATCCAGTCCTGCAGTGTCAATCTCACAGTCATGCAGAATCAGCTGTGTTTTTCTGTCCGTGTTTGCTCTCTGAATGACTCTGGATATCACACAGCAGTCGTCAGTCGTGAGTTGTAGAGGCTCAGAGTTGGTGTTTGTGGTCAGATCCAGAGCAGAGCGACAGGAGAAGTCCAGCTTGTGCTGCAGGACGGAAAGCAGAAACACTGACCCCTGTTGGACATCAGAGACACTGCAGCAGTGAAGCATCTTCAGTAACAGCAGCCTGTCCACACTGAACACACACAAAAACTACATCAGAACACATTCAGGTCAATCGGTACCATCTTAGAGTGAAAGTAGCTTACAGAACTTTTTTATTATTATCATATGTTAGTCTAAATGTCTTGCAAAATGTGTTGCAAACGTGAAATACCTAGTATTTAAAAAAAAAAAAAAAATTGAATTTATAAAAGAAACATTAAATTTACGTTAATTTAATCATATAATAATAAAAATAATGTCAATGAAGTTTATTTATATTTGTTTATCAAAGTAAGTCTTTCTTACCTTCATGATTTAAGTGTTGTTCAACTACAGGGGTTGGGCAATGAAACTGAAATACTGGCCAACTTAGTGTTGTAGGTTTTATGGCTAAATTTGACCAGCCTGGTGGCCAATCTTCATTGATTGCACATTCCACCAGTAAGATCAGAGTACGAAGGTTTAATTACCATTGTAATAGCACAGTTTTGCTTAAAATATTGCAATGCCCACAACATTATAGGTGACATATCAGAGTTCAAAAGGGGACAAATTGTTGGTGTGCATCTTGGTGGTGCATCTGTGACCAAAGACAAGTCTTTGTGATATATCAAGAGCCACAGCATCCAGGGTAATGTCAGCATACCAAGAAGGACAAACCCCATCCAACAGGAGTTACTGTAAACTAAAGAGGAAGCTGTCTGAAAGGGATGTCCCAATATACATGGCAGAGCAAATCTTTGGTCACTTGTGCCAATGCCAAATGTTCAAATCTTGGGCATCATGATCATGTGAAAGATGTATTGTTCTCCAATGAGTCCACCTTCACTGTCTTTGTCACATTCGGGAGAGTTACAGTGTGGAGAAACCCCAAAGTGTACTACCCAGGCTGTTGCATGCCCAGAGTGAAGCATGGGGGTGGATAAGTGATGGTTTGGTCTGCAATATCATGCTCTAGGCCCAAAACTTGTGCTAGATGTGCATGCCATTCAGGAGGACTATGTGCACCCAATAGTTCAAACATTGTATCCTGAAGGCGGTGTTGTGTTTCACAATGATAATGCCTCAATACACACAGCAAGACTGTTGACAGTGTGGTTTGATGAAGATGAAAGTTGAACATCTCTCATGGTCTGCACAGTCACCAGATCTGAATAATACTGAGTCACTTTAGGGGGTTTTGGAGGAGAGAGTTAGAAAACATTTTCCTCCACCAGCATCACGTAGTGACCTGGAATCCCTCTGGCCACTGTGCAGGACTTCGGTCATTCATCTGTCATTCCCAAGACAAATTGATGCTGTACTGGCCGCAAAAGGAGGTCCTACATCATACTAATGAATTACTGTGATCTAAAACCAGCCATTTCAGTTTCATTGTCCAACCCCTGTATATAGGCTGTATACTTTACTGTATATAATTTGTAAAATACCAAACAGCCTATTGTCAAACTAAAACCAGCTATCTTTTAAAGATGAGGATAATAAATATTGGCCAAAATATACGTAAATAGCTTACTGTATTATACAATCTGTCAAACAAAAATATATAAAGATTTATATATAAACAATTTGAACAATAAACTGTTTAACTGCACTCGCAAGTGAATCTTAAGTTATTTTTGTGGGATAGCTAAATATATTCCTAATAAATGAAAAGCCTTAAATATATAAACTTATTTTGTCCTCACATTCTTTCTTGTAACTCTGCCCTCTCATGCCCCATTTACACTGATGTGTTTTAGTTTTAAAACAGGGTTTAGAATGAAAACTATCCATGCCCACGCTGGCGTTTCATCTAGCATTTCTGAAAAGCTCTCCATCAACACTATACTACTGAAAACGTACATCAAGTGACCATACGCGCACTCTGACATGCGCTGAAAGTTGTTTCAGCGTATTCGGATGTCTGAGCTCCAGTTGACAAAACTAAAACAAAATGAAATTGGTCTCTTCTGTGTATTCAAAACTCCGGGGTAGTGTGGAAAGAATGAGTAACCATAGCAAAAGTTATGCGTTTTAAACTAAAATGTATTAGTGTAAACGGCACCTCAGTAATATACCTATCTGGATGGCTCATTATCCGTCTCATTACCCAGCTCATTTTGCTGGCCTTTGTCTTCTCGGGTGTGAATCACTGCATTAGTAATGACAGTACATGGGCTCCTTGCATAGACCCTTTCCACTCAAAAAGTGCCTTTGACAATTTGTATCAATATATTGGTGTCAGCAAGTAAACAAGGTGATTTTCACATAATTTTGAAGCAAAAACTCCATAAGATCCAGTTCTCAGAAGTCTTGTGAACAAATATTATGTATGTGTTTCATGGAGTTATTTCAGTGACATCAAAATTTGTAGTTTTTCTCTAAACAATGCATAAACTTTCTGAATGTTGCTAACATATTATTGTAGCCCAGTTTGTGCTGTTTACAGTTGTATTAGACTTTAGCCATGTTTATGTTTATAAGCACTGAAAAAAGGCATAAATGTTAAGGCATGTCAGAACTTTGCCAATCCCCCAAAGCTCCCTCTGACCCCAGAGAGTTAAGAACTCCTTTCATGCATTCTAATTTTCATGCAATCCAGAAAGTCAACTCTACTAAAAAATGTTTAAACTGTGCCTCAATTAGTCAAAAATACATATACTGTAGATTTTCTTATATTGTTACAAACAAACAAGGACAAACAAATGGTAACTAATTCATTACTTTCTTTAAAAATAAACAAACAAAAAAATTAAATAGTAGCACAAGCTTGTAATGCATAACTTTTAAAAATAACTTTTCCCAACACCAATATCTATATATATCACATATATCTATATTCTGATACCTATCAGTATAGTTAGTGGCCCTCAGTGGTAAGCAGAAATTACAAATCAAAGATTCCTCAAGACAGAAAAAAAGGGATATAAAATGCATCAGTGACACCTGAGGTGTGAGACGTGTTTGAGAAGAGGCAGAAATGTCTCCAGCTCCTCCTCTGGTATAAAGGTCCACATCAGGTTGAGTGAGGCGGCAGTGCAGTGCTGGAGTGTGAAGCGCAGCGCCGCACAATCAACAGAGTCCAGATCTCTGCTCTGCAGATTAATGCAGTTCCCCACTGAACTCAACAGACTGGACACAAATCCAGCAGAGCCGCTTTCATAGATCTCTCTGATTACAGACAGCATGAAGACAGAGCTCATCCTGTACAGACACACATCATATTCATCATTAGTCATTATACATTACATACTCTTTTATCTTAAATAATAATTTGAGGTTTCATAGGCAACGGATCAAAATAAATAATCATTGAAGTCAGAATGACATATTCAAGTCAAGTTTCCCAGCCCTGGAGGTTCACGAGTGTACTCTCAGTGCTGGGTTGCTGCTGAAACATATAAAACATAAATATATGCCAGTGTAATAAGCGGTTCATTCCACTGTGGTGACCCCTGATAGAGCGAAGAATAAACTAAAGGAAAGTGAGTAAAATATTATAAGCACATAAAGAAACTACAGTACATTCACACAAATACCAATGCAATGTGCAAAGATAAATTGTTTTTAATAATTGCTGCAATGCTTTATGCCATAAGAATTGTAAATATTAGATGCAAAGTGTCATAACATTTTATGTCAGTCATTAAAAAAAAAAAGAGAGTCGTCAAATGTATTTTTTGAGAAGCAGCTAATTTATTCTGTAGATTACCGTTTAAATGTAATCCTGTTCAGAAGCGGCAGAATTTCTCTCATGTTGCACTGAATGTTGCTCTTCCTGAAGTCCACAGTGATTTGTTGATTGTTGTGCTGCAGAAAATAGTGAAGCTCTCTCCAGGTCAAGGAACAGGAAGTCAGATCTCCATTCACACGCTGAAGAAAACATTGAGTCAATTCTTCTTCCTGAGTTTCGTAGACATCCTTGATCACCTTCTGAAGAGTCTGTTTGGATGGTCTAAAAACATACACATTTAAAACAAGCAAAATGTTCATTATGCTTTATGTAATGATATATCATTTGAGTCACTGAACTGATGAAATGTGTCCTAGTGTCAGACCTGAGAGTCAGTGGGCCCTGGTGACACAGTAGGACAAACAGAGAAACAGGCTGAATATTGCATTCAGTCAAGTTCAGACAGTGGACAGTCCAGAGTCTTAGAATGATGGCCAAACTGCTCAGGACCGTTGATAGACTGCTCTCTGAACACAATTCATTATTCAGTTCAAGTATGAGTTCATTAACAGTGACAGGAGCTCGAACCTTCAGAGACCTCAAGGTCTTCACTATTCTCACCACCATATAACCACTCAGCCTGAAAAAAAGAAAAAAATGTAAATGTAAATAAAAACAAAACCCCAGTTCATAAGAATTAAATAATCAACATTGAAATTAGTAATCCTGTCTGCACCTGAGAGTGTGTATGTTTGTAACGTGTCTGAAGAGAAGTCTTGTTCCTCTGATAGAGATTACTTTCGGTCTTAATATGAGGTTGGGTCTTTCAGAAGAGAAAGACAGAAAATTCCCCACAGACCTGCAGGTTTCGATAGTTAAAGGCAATTCAAGACTGATGGAGAAACCAAGAAGCTCAAACAGTGAAGTCACCAGCTCTGGATCCTTCCTGAACTGGACCAGTTTAATGAGAGTTAACAAACTCTGCACTGAACAGCTAAAAATAAAATAAAATACTTCATTACATTTACACATTTTTTCAGATTTTAATGTTAATTTAACTCTGCACTGTATTTAAAAAAACTAATTAAAGAAATTAATTGAGATCTTAAAATAAGTAAACGGTTAACAGCTCAGCTGTCAGTAACTGTGGTAGACTCTCTTACCTGAGCTGTGAGATGAAGGGCACACACTGGAGGAAACTCCTCACTTCACTCTCTTCCTCTGAACATCCTCTCAGCTCTACTGGTTTTTTCTCTGTTTGGAGTTTCAGCACTTCTAGGAAGACAGAGGTCTTTCTCTCTGAGAGATCTATGATCCAGACATCAGGAGTCTGGAAAACTGACTGTAATACTGAAAGGAAACTCCTGCCTGTTTGAGTCTCATAGTCCTTCACGTGTGAGCAAAGAACCAGCAGAAAATCACTCTGATGAAATTCATAATCATCACGCTCTTCATCAAAAGGGAAGGTTTTATAACTGCACACAGATGACAGCAGATTTAAGAAACTTGTTCCTCTATCTGTGTCATTTTCTACTGCAGCACGAATGAGATCCATCAGGAATCTTTTTTCTTTATCACTTAAGTCCCAAAACCTGAACAAAAAATAATTTGTGACAGCTCAAGATGCGTATAATTGACATTCACACAAATAAATTACATTTTCATGGTGCAATGTGGGACTTTTCAGGGCGCAAACGTTACGTTTTACTGGAATTTTTCGATAGAGACTGCATTTAAAATGGCTGACACCCTCATCTGTGCCCTGACTACAGAACAAAAGTGCTAACTGAGACGCACCCTGTGCCTGAATGTTCTGATCACACCGGTCTGCTTGTACATATGAAAAAGTTAGTAAAAATTTAATCTGAAAAACTGCATTTGTGTGTTTATGCTACCTTCAGTCTTACTAATATTATAAGTTTAAGAAAATACATATATATTTTGTATAGCATAGCAGGGTACCCACTTTTTAAGAAATCATTTTTCAGGACATTTCCAGGAGTTTTTCTGAAGGAAGTTGATCACAAACAGTAATATACTAGTTAAAGGCTGAACTACCAATACATGCTATACGAGAATAGCCTACGAGAATGATTTAACATCTGAATGTTAATTGGGATGGAGCAAAAACTTTATTGCGCAGTGGCTGTTGTGGTTAATGGTGTGCAATAATATCATAAATCTGGTTTTAACAATATGTCAGGTCATATCAAATACACCCCTCACTTTCAGTAACCAATCGAAATGCTGCATGAAGTGTTCTTAAAATCGCACATGCTGTGTACTACTGTGAGGTGTGCATGTAGTGTTGCACGGCATACTGCCGTGTTTGACAGAAGTTAAAATGAGCAAAGAAATGGTGAGAAGAATTGATATTGAAACATCAGAAAGCTCAAAATCCACTTAAGAATTAATTATTAGATGTGGATCATAGTTTACATTGGACTGGGGCAGTCTGGGGTTGGGCAGTATAGAACTGAACTGTTCAGTCTAAAAGCAGCTTTTAAAATGCAGAAGGAGAAAGCTGAATGCCCTTCGTCATGTTGACATTCCTTTGATCTACTTTCGTCCTCACTGTCATTTTCTTTTTACTGATATGCTAATGTTTATAATAAACTGGAGAATGTTGGAGAATGTGTTAAAAAAAACTGAACCAAAATCATCTCCCGCATACACAGCACTGGCCATAGCAAACTACTGTATATTACTTACACTTCTCCAGCAGTACAGTGAGCTTAGAAATTGTAGAGATGCTTAAATAAATAAGACCCAAGATACACACTGCGTGTGTGAAAATATACTAAGTAAAGCAATGCTGCCTAAAATGCACAAAGCACTATGAATGATATATTTTATACAGTATAATATTTTGTAATTTTACAGCTGTTCATTTATGTGCAGTATTAGAAACATTTTCATTTAAATACTGTAGTTTTTTGTACTTTTATTACAGAGCATTTTACAATGATTTAAAACACTTGTCTTGGACTTTTTATTGTGCTTTTTTATAAAAGTTTATAAATAAATAAAAAGTTTATAAAAGCAATACAAATGTTTGTGACATGAATCAAAAATATAACAGGAAATAAGAGGAAAATCAAGACAGACTACTTTGTTCGGGTGATTGGGACAGGTGGGGCACAGAACCCTTGTCTACCTCCAAAGAGGGGACTGAGGCCCTGTTTACACTAATATGTTTTAGGTTTAAAACGGCGTTTTAGAACAAAAAAGATCCATGTCCACACTGGCGTTTCACCTAGCATTTCTGAAAAGCTCTCCGTCCACACTATACCGCTGAAAACGCACATCACGTGACGACACACACACTCTGTCATGCGCTGCAGCGTATGCACACGTCTGAGCTCCAAGCATTCAGCTGGTGCTTTGGGCACACCTCCCCTGGTGAGAGCGGCGCATGTCAGACAGTTCATCAAGGATATACCGCTGGATCTCATCTCACTATAGTTGTTAAATGTGATATTTAATTCATATTGTCTCTATCTAATGATTCTTCGGTCTTTTGAATCTATTACTTGTTCTCAGGTAACGTGTTTTGGCTGAGCACAAAGATAAGTTACTATAATAATTTATGTAACCATGTACACTGATTCTGCACATTTAACTGATTGCTTGCCTTTATTTCCTATATTGTAAAAACTTAAAAGTATAACGTGTTTTGGCTGATCCATTATACTTTTATAATGGCCATTATTGATTATTAAAACTTATTCAAATTAAAATTATTAAAGCAAAAGAGATAGGGTATGATTCATATTTTCAATGACAATGAAAGGAGGCAGTTATGTTAGACTCTGTTTTGTTATAAATATGCATACAGTGAAGATGGCGGTCATGTAAACATGTAGCTACACAATGCCTTAACATTTTTGGTGTCTGTTAAGTTGTTAATAGCAAAATGAAAATAGGCATTTGCTTAGAAAATGTTTTCATTTTATTGTTAAGATGAAACAACGTTAATGTGAAACAACGTAGCCAGGGTGATGCGAATGATGTTATAAAGTAGTATTTATAACATCTATATAACACTATTCCCTTTGAAGATTTACCCGACGTGTCCTCTGGAGTTTGTTTTCCATATCAAACTTGCGAAGTCTGAACTTACAAGGAAAGGATGCAAGACAGAACTTTGTGTAGTTAATATTGAGAAAAAGGCCCAATCAGATTTCAGATGTCTCTGTTTTCCTCATCCACACTGACACACAGCAGCAGCGTTTTAGAACCAAACGGCTTCTTCAGCGTTTCCAAAATGCTCCATTTTTGGGGCTTGAAAAGTCCAGGCTAGTGTGGACGGAAGGCATAACCATAGCAAAACTTATGCATTTTAAACTAAAATGTATTAGTGTAAACAGGCACAGAGTAAAAAGTTTGAGAAACACTGAACTAAAGGAACCTCAGAAGGTCAAAACTCAAATGTAATTGCCATTGTGCAGCAGTAGTCATGGTCTGCCTCAGCTGTCATTAAATCCAGGTTCATTATCAGGAAGTTAATTCAAATGAAAATTTTAAATGCAAAAATCCAGAGATGAAAATCCAGGACAAGGAAGATTATTTCAAGGTCATTTGGTAATTTCTATTAAAGTTCAGGTCATTTTCATGACTGCAAAACAACTTTCTAAATGTCAAGGTTTTCCAGGACGTGTGGGAACCCTGACATAAAACTGATACTACAACAATTACAAATAATTATTAAAAGAATCTCTTACATCTACAGATTTAAAAAACAGTTAAGCAATATTACTTGAGATGTAGATAAATGAATATTATAAAGTTCAGTACCTGAGCTGTGAGATGAAGGGCAGACACTGGAGGAATCTCCTCACTTCACTCTCTTCCTCTGAACATCCTATCAGCTCTACTGGTTTTTTCTCTGTTTGGAGTTTCAGCACTTCCAGGAGGACAGAGGACTTTCTCTTTGAGACATCTATGATCCAGACATCAGGAGACTGGAAAACTGACTGTAATGCTGGAAGGATACTCCTGCCTGTTTGAGTCTCATAGTCCTTCACATGTGAATAAAGATACAGCAGAAAACCACTTTGTTTATTGCTGTCAGTTGTTTCATAAGGAAAAGATCTGTATGTGCAGACTAATGATAACAGTTTCAGCATCTGCTCTCTTTTCTGTGTCTCATTCTCTGCTGCTTTAATCAAGAGTCTCAGAAGAAATGTGCATGGATCCCTTTCTCTCCATTTAAAGAATCTGCAACAACATGGAAAAGAGAAACAAATAAACGCAAATATATATTATTGAAATAATGCTTTTGCTTCCTACTGAATACAAAAAAGTGTCAAACATATATTTAGATATCAATTCTGACACTCTTCATCAAAAGGGAAGGTTTTATAACTGCACACAGACGACAGCAGATTTAAGAAACTTGTTCCTCTATCTGTGTCATTTTCTACTGCAGCATGAATGAGATCCATCAGGAATTTTTTTTTCTTCATCACTCGTGTACCAAAACCTGTCTCAAAAGATGTAAACCGCTCAATTTGTTACAAATCAGCATATTCAGATTCTCAAATATATGTAAAAATCCTTTAAACAGTTGAAT
>CAIGQW010055694.1:2432845-2469221 GCA_903798125.1 Danio choprae | reverse complement strand
CTATATACAGTGTGTTACTGTATATATTGTTGTTTTCACAGTATAAAAATGTATTCTCAACATTTCCATACTGTGTACATGGTTTACAGTGTGTTACTGTAGATTTTCCAATTAATTCTGGGAAATAATCAGTTACTGTGCATCTAAATACAGTACTGCAAATGACTGTGACAAACTCTTTTACAGGTAAAACTAGTTGTCAAATACATACTTAGATCAAATATTTTAAAGAAGGCTGGGTGACCATACTACCTTGGCTTCCAACAAAGGCTGCACATGAGCTCATAGCACATATTCTGTTCTGTCGTTACATCTCTGACGACCTGGAAGTGCTTCGACATTGGTGAGTAATAAATCTTCCTAATATCATTCATACAGGAATTCTGTAAGCCTATCTCCCCTCTATAAGAGAGCAATAAGTAACTTTAAATTAGATTATTTCATTTATTTAAATATGTAGCCTCCTAAGGTCAGAATAAACTTTGTTAACCCCTCTTAAATCTGTGGAAGCGCTAGTGTGGTCATATCAGACATTCAAGCTACACAGAGTCAGATACTTGTTATTAAAGTTAAGATTAGACTTTATTTTTTACACCTGTGTGGACACTTGACTAGCGATCTTCCAGAACAATGCCCACTGATCTTTTCCCAATTAATGTTTGTGTAATTGTGAATTGACTAATGTCACACAAACTGTATGTCGCCAACAAAAATTATTCAAACAAGCCCAGAGTTTTATATATAAAACTGCAGTGCAGTGTTTCGCGAAATGAATCTAAATTGTTTGAGTCAATAATTCAAATATCCATTCATGAAACCAATCACATGCTTCGTTTCTGAATAAATCAGTTGTTTCAAACGAATCGTTTGGATGATTCAGTTAATAAATCTCATTAGGACAGGAATTTACACCATCTGCTGGTGTTATAGTGTCATTTATTTGGCCAGTGTCTGGCCAAAACCAGCTAAGTTTCTAGCACACTCAGCTAAAAAAAACATCTTACATCCTACATTAATGCTGATCAAACTATTTTAATTATGATATTGTACATTTACATTGTCATAAAGCAGACCCTTTCTGTCTAAAGCAACTTACAAATGAGGCATTCAGCAATTCAACACGAAGAGGTAACAAAGAAGAAGTGCTACTTAAATAAGGGAACTGTTAGTGCTCAGAGAAATAAGAGCTAGGATTATTCATTGATGGATTGTTTTTCATTGATTGTCATTGATTGATTGATGTATTTACAGGTTTCTTGTCAGGATAAATCCTGAAAATATCACAGTTCCGGGAAGACTGTGGCATTGAATGCAGATGTTGCATCTTTCATCGTGAACTTTGTTGGATATGATTGGCAGAATCATTAAGGTAAAAGCAACAGGTAAAGTAAAACGTAATATGGTAAAATCTCTTTTAGGGAAGTCATATCTAAACGAATGGGAGAAATCCTGAAATCCCAAAAACTGAACTCATAAATAAGTTGCATACTTCAAATCAGCAACAAAATCTGACGTGACTTCCAGAATTTCCAGTTTGCTACTGCTACTACACATGCACACAGGTTGGCAAGTATTCAACAACACCAATTCGTTTATAGTTTTTTCAATGTAATCAGAGCATGCAGTTTCAAATACTGGGAGAAAAGAGACAGAATCCAGAGAAAAGACTGTAGGACAACACTGGGAGGCCACAATATGTAATAGGATGCATTTCTCTAGTCAAAATCAGCACAGGCACACAGTAGTTTTTCCCCCATCATAGTAATGCGGGTGAACTGTTTTTGTATATCTTTAGTCTTTGAATATAGTCCACATGCTTGGCAAGTATCAACTTTAGAGTTAATTTTTCTAGCTGACTAAGTTTATGTATTCAATCAAGGTTTTCCTGATGTAAATTCACAATTAAATGTGTGAATAATATTGATTTCTGTTATGGCCACCTGATATATCACAATGGTAAATACTTCTAAGGGCAACACTTATTTAGAACAATAATAATTACTTTAAATATTATGCCATGTACATGTTTGTCAACATTTTTATTTAGCAAATCAAAGAGTGAATTGCCTAAATCAGGCATTTGTTGGCCATGATTCAAGTTGAAAACACAATGACACTCAGATGTTATTATTTAGTATTTATTGTATTTATTTATACTTTCTATGTGTAGACATATTCCAGATAATGCTACATATTATGATTACAGTTGGATGAATAATTTACAGCATAAATCATAAAACTTAAATTTTGTTCTGTGTAGTTTTTTCTTTTGAGTTTTCTGCAGTTCATGTACCATAGGCTGCAATCTACCAAAATATACATCATATGGATATTTACTGAAGAAACATGCCTGTTATTTAAAGTGATGATTAGTTTTTACTCCAGTGATTTGTTTTACCATTATTGTAATCAGTGTTACAGTAAAAAAAAGTAAAATTATGTATTATATTTTACAGTAAACCTAACACTATTGTAATTAGTATTACAGTAATTTTACTGTTTTATGAAATACAGCAACTACTGGATAATTGTTGCTAATACGTTACTGTTAATTTAACAAGAAATGTTTTACAGTGTATATTTTGTATTACTTAGTGCTATGTGTATGATGTGACACTTCATTTTTACAATATAGCATATTTATTTTTTTCTTTTATTTTTTCAACCAAGAGCACAATAAAATCTTACATTTCAATCTTGTAACAGAATGCAACGAGCACTGCACCTTTAAAAATGTCCAAACCGTCCTTTTCTCTGTGTATTTTTCTGCGCAAAGTCCCTCACAACATCCAAAATGTCTAGCTGACACGCGCGCCAGGTCTTGATGCTGAGTATGGCGAGTTCAGAAAGCCTGTCCTGTCTCATTGTGCTTCTCAGGCAAGTTTTTATTAGTTTTAGCTTACAAAAAGACCTTTTATAAATCTGTGCTTTATAATCAGCAGATCTGCAAGATCTTATATTGAACCTGTTCTACAGTTTTTTAGTTCGAAATATGAATAAAAAAGTAAACCCCCCTGGGTGCTGGTCAGAGCACCAATGATGAGGAGACAGGTTATCCGTTTTAACACTTTATATTGAAAGTTGAGGGATGGACCCCAGATGCAAATGAAAGTATGTACATAGTCTGAAAAATATTAAGTACAATAAAATAATGAATAAGTCACAAATATACAAATAAACAATAACAACATTAGCTGTCATGTAATAAACCAGTATTCCTCATTCACACCAGTGACATTTCTTTACTAAACAAAGAAAAGCAGAAATTAGATTTACCAGAAAAAGATCTAAATTAAACATTCATGTGTCTATAGAATACTTATTCACATCCAGGTGTACATTAAAGGCCCAGAAATGCTACAAATTGTGAGGCAGTTAAACAGTGTTTCAGCAATACTGGCCCCTTTTCACATTATGATTTATAACATATTAGATTCACATTACAATATAAAACTGTTAGGAAAATCTCAAAAGAAAATAATAATGGCGACCTTAATAACAGAATGATCGTTACGGGACCTGTTCGTGTGCTGAAGATGCAGATAATGCTGTTCAGGTAACACAGAAATCATTAGCAAATAAATAACAAATGGGCTTACTTTGAGTTCAGTGACTAACATCCAGATATTGCATCTGCAGCAATCATTGAAAGCGAACAGGTATAAAACATTCTTTCGCCTGTTAATGCGCACAGCTTGTACACACACGCAGGTGATGGCAGCTCAACTCACTATGCGCTGCACTTCCACAACACACCCAAAACAAGTCCTGTTTCAAAATAAGAGTCCCATTTGAAGGTAACTTTACTACTGAAGATGCATAGCATCTTTGCTTCCAGTAAAGGGGGCTTCAATCTTTGGGGTTGGAAGTATTAGTCCCATCTCCAGGTAAAGCTGGCAAGATGACCAGACGGGCTACCGGTCGAGTATAAACTTGGCCCTTAACTTCTACATCAGCGGACCGGATTTGACCATCTGGGCTCAGGTGGGTCTTGAGTACCTGTCCCACCGGCCACAGGCTCCGAGGTAGATGGGGGTCAACCATCATAACAACAGTTTTTTCCTTCAAGTTAGGAGGAGAAGCTTGCCATTTCTGGTGGATTTGGAGACTTGGGAGATAGTCTCTTATGAACCTGGACCAGAATCGATCTGCCAGGACCTGTGAATGTCTCCAGTAGCGACTCTCCAATTCCGGATAAATAACCTGAGGCAGTGATCCATCTGGCCGCAACATGAGAAGACTGCTTGGAGTTATTGGGTCAGCATCTGCCACATCTGACGAGAAATACCCTAAGGGTTTTGAATTCAGGATGGCCTCCACTTCTAGCAAGACTGTCATTAAGGCCTCCTCTGGTATGTACTGTGCACCCAGAACAGCATATAGGGAAGATTTAGCTGATCTCACTTCTCTCTCCCAAACTCCCCCAAAGTGAGGGGCTGATGGTGGATTAAAACAGAAGTGGATTTTCTGCCTGGTAAGTTGCTGCTGTAGGTTAGGTAACAAAGCAGCATATGCTTCTCGTAACTCCCTTTCGCCCCCTCGGAAATTCATGCCTCGATCAGACCATATTTCTGCTGAAGTTCCTCTCCTTGCGACAAACCTCCTTAGAGCTATAAGAAAGGAATCTGTACTCATGCTAGGAAAGTAGATCCAAATGGACTGCTTGGGTAGTCAGACATTTCAAGAGAATACCCCAGCGTTTCTCTACACGTTTTCCAAATCTGCTATCTTAGGGATGGTCGGGTTGGCCCTCCACCATTGACATTCTGGGCAGGTGTGCTGAAAAGCCGAAAAAAGCCGTTCTGAACCAGGATGATGCAACTGTTGATCATAATGTTGAATGACCAGGCGAGTGACGGTGTTTAGAATCTAGAACAAGAGGATGTAAGACAGATTGATTGAGGTCTGCAATTCTTCTTAAAATCACCAGTCGACTTCCGGACTTGACTAACTTTCCCATCTGTAACAGTTTACAATCCTCAGGAAATGATTCCTGCTGTACCAATTTGAAATGAAATGTAGCTCTGAGGTTTTGGACAATGGCGTCTAATAGTTCCTGCCAAGTGTTGTAGTTCCATCTATCTGAATGAACAGTCGAAAGAAGGGAAAGTATTAGTCCCACAGAAAGCAGATTTCCAAAGTTCGGCCTTGTCTTCCATAGCCGTAGGGATTTCTGGCCATTCTTTGGGAGAAGTAGGAAAGAGGGACCTTGAGACCAACGATTTGGTGCCGCAATATACTGGAAATGTTTTCCCTTTGTGAGGTCGTCCGCTGGGTTGTCTATGAAACTTACATAACGCCACGAACACTTCTCGGTCAGCTCCTGGATTTCCACTATTCTGTGTCCCACAAAGACTCTGTAGTGACAAGACTCAGAATTCAGCCATTGGAAGACTGTGGTAGAGTCTGTCCACAAGGTGATAGACTTGATAGAGTGGGTTAATTCAGTTCTGAGTAGTTTAGCCAACTGTGCCGCAACTAGGTTTCCACAAAGTTCCAGTCTTGGAATGGAGTGAGCTTGTCTTGGACTGACAAGGGACCATGCAATGAGGAATGACAGGTAGGTCTGACCATCCAGCTCGGTAGTCCAGAGGTAATCCACAGCGCCATATGCTTGCTCAGAGGCATCTGAGAATATATGCACCTCATGTCTAGTTCCATCCATCCTAACATCAGGAGGTACGTAGGGCCAATGGGAAGGATATACTGGGAAGGTATTGGAGTTCGTCCTCCCAGGCTTTCCAGGACTGGAGGAGCTCAGGTGGAAGATTGGGATCATTCCACCCTCTCTGTTTGTTCCATAGTTGCTTAATGATCACTTTGGCTCTGGTTGTGTAGGGTAAAAGCCAACCGAGGGGGTCATACTGGGAAGCTAGGACCTTATAGATGTTCCTTAAAGCCGGAGTCTCAAACCACAGGTCGACGTTTATAAGACAAAGTGTCTTGCTGCCAGTTCCAGCTCATACCAAGCGTCGACTCACTGTGGCTCGGGCATTGGAAGGTAGGTGATTCACCACAGAAGGATCATTGGAGGCCCACTGGCGAATTTCAAATCTAACTCCAGAAAGTATATTCCTTAATTGATTAATCAGGTTTTAAACTTCATCTGCAGTAGGTAGGCTCTGCAGGGAGTTATCGACATAGAAACACCTCTCCACAAAAAAACAGATTGCCTCATCTGTCAGTGGATGTTGTCGCACGTGTCGCTGAAGTGCATAGGTAACACAACATGGACTGGAGGTTGTGTCGAAGGGTAATACCTGCCACTCAAAAATCCTTGGTTCCTCATCCATCTTCAGGTCCCGCCAAAGGAAACTAAGTAGGGAACGGTCTTCCGGTATAAGGCAAACCTGGTGGAACATCGCCTTGATATCCCTACTTACAGCCACAGGCTGTTCCCTGAAGCGGATAAGGACGCCCAACAATTAGGCTCCAAGGGTGGGTCCTGGAAGTAGGTGTTGATTAAGGCTTTGTCCTATTTTGTATTGATTTTCCTTCTTTATATTGATAGGAACAGTTGAAGACTAGGCGGAATTTTTCATTGTTGCTAACAAGATGGTGGGGTATGTACCAACAAACAGTCAAATCAGGTATCGAGTCAGTTACCTCCTGAACAGCCCCTGTATTTATGAGTTTCTTTATCTCATCCTTGTAAATCTCAGCTTTAACAGGATCCTTCAAACAGATGCCTTTCCACACTACGGAGGATAGGTAATACAGATTCTTTTGGAGCATTCAAAGTTAGCATATCCTTTCGTTGTAGTAAGGGTGTAGCCAACCGTTGATTTCCTCCATTTCCAGGGTGACAGTCTTACTATCAAGAAGTTGAAGAGCATCCTGATCCTGCTTGGACAAAGTAACCTCTTTGCCTTCACATTGTGGAACTGTATCCAACTGTCACAGTCGTTGAGCATGGTGGAGTAGTTCATCCTGCATGGGAGCCATAGAGGTTAGTAGACATTGCGGTGAGGTAGGAGGCCGCCCCATATGGGGAATAGTAACTACACATCAGGAAGGTAACTACTACAGAACCCATTTAAAAAAATTGTTATTTCTGACCACAGGGCACTGCGAAAAGAAAGTAGATGGGATGGGAATTGCCGCTTGAAGAAGGTCCACGTCTTTTTTTTGCAGAACATTTGAAACTACATTGACAGTCTCCAAATCTTTTTCCTAAATAATGAGCATCAATGCAAATTCAAATGTTTCCGTTGCTTTGATAAGTCCAGTCGCCTCTGCACGTTCTTCAGATTTTTTGGACTCGAGAGAAATTTTGTTCAGTGACTGAACACGTCAAAATAATGGAAACGTGGTGCATGAAAAACATCGCGCCTAGATGCCCAGTGGGTGAAAAAGTCTTTTTAGTGTTGATGATTTTGCAACATTTCCCACCTTTTTGGACCACATCATAGAACTCTTTGATTGCCGTTATATGTTGATAAGCATCATTTAACACCAAATTCAAAGTATGCGCTGCGGAATGGATGTACTATACAGCATTAGGCTCTATGTCGAGAATGCGCAGCCCAGAATAAATTCCACTCATGACGCTAGCCCTGTCATATCCTTGGCCTCTGCATTTTCTTAGCGACAGTCCCTTAGTCTGAATCAAATCAAGTATTTTTTGTTTGAGACCCACTGCGCTCTGGTCTGTGACATTCTGTAATCCCAGAAAACTCTCATTGATATGAATGCCGAGAGGACTGTCGTTTTCGTCTTTCCGAACAGTAATGTATCTGAATACTTGATCGACTTTACTGATATCCTGAGTTGTGTCCATAATAATTGAATAAAAATCTGCCTCCTTTATCTCTGATACAATTTGGTCATGCACCTTTCGAGAAAACAAAGCGATCAATTCATTCTGAATTTCAGGACTTAAATAATTGATGTTGGTCTTTTTATCCAGTAGCTCTCATAATACTGGGTTCTACCGGGCTAGCAACTCAACTAATGACAAAAAGTTCCCATTATTTGGTTCATGCAGTTTCTCGTTGTGCCCCCTGAATGCCAGATTACATAAGGCTAAAGTAAGTGTGACGGCAGTAATTCTAGTGAGCACCTGAATCCAAAAATTCCCCCGACTCTTGTATTCGCTGTCAATTTGTGCTTCAATGGTAAGCTCGTTTTTCCACATATCATATGTCACGCACACTGTTATGTGAGCATGTGATGATTCGTGTTTCTTTATTTTACCTGAAAGGCCTGCAATCCCAACAGTCCAAGATGGATGGTGGGACGGACATCTGTTTGCAAAAAGCCAGCACGGCTCACAATAGGCGTGGTCCATAATTGGCAAGTAACATAACCATTTCAGAGGAACCATACTAATTTTAGAGCATTTGAAATAATAATATTTCAAAAAGCATCTGCCATTCTTGTCCCTCTGGTTTACATGGTCCCAGGTATGGTCCTTTTCTCACTGGCATCAGATAAGTCAACGGGAAAGTTTGCTCTGTTGGATAACTTGTAGGCTGCTCCGGTACCTCAGTTATATTTTTAGCTCCTTGATGTTCATTAGCTGGACACTGTGATTTGCTACTGGTGCCAGACTCGAAGTTGCTGTTTGGCAGGTCAGTTTGCGAAGTGGGGATGTCCGTGCTGGTACTGCTACCATACTTGTTGGTGTTCTGCTGATTTTGAAAAAGCATGGATGAAATCTTTGACAGTTTTGCATTGAATTGCTCTTTTCAGTGTTGGTTTATGCAGTTTTGGGCTCCGCTGAGATGTTTTCTTTTACTCCTTTTGCAAAGAATTATCTGTAGTGCAGCTAACTACTAAATTTGCTTCAAATAAATTATCAATTGTGATTTGATAAGAAAACAATAGCAAAGGATATTGCATAACCAATAAATACCACCAAAATAAAACCACCTATTTATTATTGTGTCCCCGAAGCCTAATGTCTATATTCTAAGTTTATTTAAAAAATTACAAATTAAACAATTAAAATGTAACTGTAAGCAATTCTTAAGCTCAAAAAATAAGTATATATTAAAATTTATATCAATTAATCAAAACGTTATTGGGGACAAAGTCCAAATAACAAAAATAATATCACTCTCCTTCTTGGTCAAATAGCCCTTACACAGCCTGGAGGTGTGTTTGGGGTCATTGTCCTGTTGAAAAATAAATGATGGTCCAACTAAACGCAAACCGGATGGAATAGCATGCCGCTGCAGGATGCTGTGGTAGCCATGCTTGTTCAGTATGCCTTCAATTTTGAATAAATCCCCAACAGTGTCACCAGCAAAGCACCCCCACACCATCACGGTTGGAACCAGGCATGTAGAGTCCATCCGTTCACCTTTTCTGCGTCGCACAAAGACACGGTGGTTGGAATTTAAAGATCTCAAATTTAGACTCATCAGACCAAAGCAGATTTCCACTGGTCTAATGTCCATTCCTTGTGTTCTTTAGCCCAAACTAGTCTCTTCTGCTTGTTGCCTGTCCTTAGCAATGGTTTCCTAGCAGATATTCTACCATGAAGGCCTGATTCACACAGTCTCCTCTTAACAGTTGTTCTAGAGATGTGTCTGCTGCTAGAACTCTGTGTGGCATTGACCTGGTCTCTAATCTGAGCTGCTGTTAACCTGCGATTTCTGAGGCTAGTGACTTGGATGAACTTATCCTCCACAGCAGAGGTGACTCTTGGTCTTCCTTTCCTGGGGCGGTCCGCATGTGAGCCACTTTCTTTGTAGCGCTTGATGGTTTTTGTGACTGCACTTGGGGACACTTTCAAAGTTTTCCCAATTTTTCTGACTGACTGACCTTCATTTCTTAAAGTATTAATGGCCACTCGTTTTTCTTTACTTAGCTGCTTTTTTCTTGCCATAATACAAATTCTAACAGTCTATTCAGTAGGACTATCAGCTGTGTATCCACCTGACTTCTGCACAATACAAATGATGGTCCCAACCCCATTTATAAAGCAAAAAATCCCACTTATTAACCCTGACAGGGCACACCTGTGAAGTGAAGACCATTTCAGGTGACTACCTCTTGAAGCTCATCAAGAGAATGCCAAGGGTGTGCAAAGCAGTAATCAAAGCAAAAGGTGGCTACTTTGAAGAACCTAGAATATGACATTTTCAGTTGTTTCTCACTTTTTTGTTATGTATATAATTCCACATGTGTTAATTCATAGTTTTGATGCCTTCAGTGTGAATCTACAATTTTCATAGTCATGAAAATAAAGAAAACTCTTTGAATAAGAAGGTGTGTCCAAACTTTTGGTCTGTACTGCACACACTTGTAGAAAGCTAATAGAAATAGAGAGGTTCAAAACACTTTTATTAATACTTCGGCTACACATTTACACAGTTATTAAACTTCAGAATATTAAAACAAGCTTTAAAATTTAAAACATAATTCGTCCTCAATAATTACACACAAAGCTCCTTAAAGAAACAAAATAAATGTAACCTTTGCAAGATTCTTCATGACTTTATAATAATTAAAATCTATTAAAACTCTTCATTTAACAGATTTCCTAAATATTACACATAAATCATTGCACAAGCCATAATCAATCTTTTCCTTTCTCGTAGTGTAAATTGCCATTTTGGCATGTCCTAAAATAAAATTAAACAACTGACACTGATGTTTTTGACTTTTTAAATACTTAAAACCACATATAAAACTTTTCATTGAAAAACATTCATTAAAACGATTGAAAAAATCACTTAGGATCGTAAATAAAGGTGTCAATCTAGCACATTGGGTGAAAGCATGAAAAACAGTTTCCTTTTGTAAACAAAATGGACATAGTGAATCAACTTCTTGATTAATCACAGAAACAAAAGCGTTCACTGCAATAGCACAAATCTCCAATTCGTTTAGACAATGGTGACTTATAAAATACTCTTCATTCAGGTTTTTCACATTCTTTTAACAGAAGTACTTTACGCCAAGGTGTGTCAACTTTATCTAAAACATTCTTATTAAATCCTTAATACTAATTTTATAACAAATTTTCCCAGAACTGACATCTGAACCCACCAGAATCAAATTATTCACTTCTAACAAAAACCCTCCACAATTATCCATTTTCGGAGTTACATGCAAATCAGGAAATTAATCAGTCTGATCTGGATTAATAAGACCCAATGAATAGTTCAATAACAATTTTAACTCTCTTTCATCCAGTGTTGTTTTCCACTTTTCAAGAGCTCTGGTGACCAACCGAATTGACCTCATCCCCAGTTTCTCAGTCAGTGTGCTCACATCTGTGAAATTAGCACCAGTTGCATGCAAAACTTGTCCAATTGTTGACAAACCCGAGTTAAGAAGATTCTCTTCTATCACAGCATAGTCTATTTCACTGGACCAGGCCAAATGAGAGCCTAAAATTAAAGGCTCCTGCAACAACCAGTACAAAGATGTTACAATCCTTTCTCTTGGAACCTTGAACAAAGTCCACACTTTAAAAAGATTTTGGTAATAAATAGGAAACTTTGAAAGTTTCAATTTCAGAGGGTCTAGCCAAAATACAGCTTTGTCCAACTTGAGTCCATTATATCCTCTCAAGATAGAGAAGGATGCTCTCTTCCAGTTTGAATCCTCTGAGCCATTTAAAAGTCTTTGTATAAATTGAATTCAGAATGCAGCAGTGCTACTTTGTAGATGCACCAGTCCCAGCCCACCTTCTTCTTTGGGAAGGTATAGTACACTTTTGCAAATCAAGTGCAGCTTATCCCAGAAGAAATCCACCAAACATGATTGAATTTTTAATAAAACTTCTGTTGGGGGATCTATACAACTTAAACGATGCCAGAGGGTAGAGGCGACTAAATTATTAATAATTAAAAGTAGTCCTTTATATGACATCTTTGGAAGTAAAAAAAAATCCACTTATCAAGTCGGCCCTTCACTTTTTCAATGACACCTTCAAAGTTTTTCTTAATTTCATTTTCATTACCTAAAAAGATACCCAAATATTTAAAACTTTCTCTTGTCCACTTCAGCCCAGCTGGTAAGGTGGGTTCACCTTGCAACCAACTCCCAACAATTTTAGCTTTACTTTTTTGCCAGTTTACCTGTGCTGAGGAAATATTTTTTAAATCTTCTAATATTTGTAACATCACAGTCACATCTTTTTGGTTACTAATCAGTACCACACCACATCGTCAGCATAAGCTGATAATGTAACAGCTTCAGTACAATTTAAAATGACTAAACCTGACATGTTAGCTCTTAATTGATTTAAAAGAGGTTCTATTGCTAATGTATACAGCATTCCAGATAAACCACACACTTGTCTGACACCGCTTAAAACTTTAAAAGGAGAGCATAAGTCACCATTTATCTTTAAAATACTCTCAACGTCACAATACAGAGCTTTAATCATTGATATAAAATCAGAACTAAAACCGAAAGCTGTTAAAACCTTCCATAAATAATTGTGATCAACCCTATCAAATGCTTTCTCTTGATCGATCGAAATGAAACCAAAATCCAAAGAAATGTAACAATTATCTAAAATATCTCTTATAAAAGAAATATTATCAGTAATCCTTCGGCCTGGAACACAGTATGTTTGATTTGGATGAATAATTAAACCTAAAACTTCTCCTAGTCTATTCGCCAAAACTTTTGATAATATTTTGTAATCATTGCATAGAAGACTTACAGGCATCCAATTTTTAATCTCACTTAAATCTCCTTTTTTAGGGAGTAGAGTGATAACAGCTCTGCGACAACTTTTGGGTAACTGTCCCTCAGTCCCTCAGACCTCAAACTATAATTGAGTACATCTAGCAAATCTGAACCTACCTCTGCCCAAAATATCTTGTAAAATTGAGACTGAGAGACCATCAATTCCTGGTGTTTTCCCATTTTCCATACTCTTCAAAGCCTTCTCTACTTTCTCCATAGTCAGTGCCTTACTTAAAACTGTATTGAATTCCTCTGAAACCTGGGGCAAATTTTCAAAACAAAACACTATTCATGAGAGGTGTATTTGACAATTCATTTTTTATACAAATCTTTATAAAATTCTACAGCTCTCTTCCTAATATCTGTGGAATTTATTAAAAGGTCTCCTTTTTCTGAACGTAGACCATGAATATATCTATTCTGTCCATTCTTTTTTTCTAAATTAAAGAAAAATTTTGAAGGAGCATCCATAGCCTCAATGCTTTGAAAATGAGATCTTATAATAGCACCTTGTGTTGTTAAATCTAACAACTCTGTCAAGGAAGCTTTTTTGTTTCTAAAAGATTCTGCATGATTCTTATTTTTTGTTAATGCCAAAATCTCCTGTATTTTAATTAAATCATCTTCAAGTTTTTTTATTTCTTTAATCTTCTCTGTTGTGACGTTGTGAGTATATTGTTGACACAACTGTTTTATTTGAACTTTAGCCAACTCCCACCATTGTTGCAAGGTTTGAAAATGAGATTTTGTTGTTTGCATATTAGCCCAAAAAGCCTCAAAAACATCTTTAAAATGTTCATCATCTAACAAAATATTATTAATATGCCAATAAGCACTTTTTGGTTTAACACAATTAAAAAAACATCTCACATTTCACCAAACTGTGATCAGAGAACCCAACTGGAGTAATTACACAATCTTTAAAAAAGTTCATTTGATGTTTAAAACCATAAAATCGATCTAATCTTGCTAAAGATAACTGATTTTCATAAACAAGTATCCAAGTATATTGTCTTTGCGAATAATCAAAAATCCTCCAAATATCAAAAATATCATGAGACTTTAATAACTGAACTAGCCTTTTACGTGACTGCATATGTGGCTCCACATGATTTCTATCCATCACATGCTCAGTACAATTAAAATCTCCCCCTAACAGTAAAACATCTTCAGGATTACAATCACCCAACGCTTTGCACAGAGTGTGTAAAAATAACATTTTCTCAACAGCAATATTTGGAACATAAACACAAATCAATACAAAAGAAAAATGATCATAAACAGCTTTGACTTTCAGCAGTCTACCTTTGATCACTTCAACTTCATAGTGTGTTGGTATAAACATTTTTGAAAACAAAATAGCAACACCACCACTAAGTGAAGTACAATGACTCAGTACTGATAATCCATCAAAACTCATTTCCCATTCTACTGCATTTGTCACGTCACTGTGAGTCTCTGTTAAAAATAAAACATCTATTTTTTTCTGTAACATTGTTTCAAAGATTTGTGCTCTCTTCCTAATATCTCTTGCACCATTCATATTTAATGAGGCAAAATTTATCACTCCCATGAATAGGAAGAGAGTCAACACCCAGAGTAAAAAATAAGATACTCATGTAAAATAATTTAAAACTTTAGTCATTTTGACTGCTATCACTTTGTTCTGATTGTGCATTTAATTTGGTATCATATTTCCTATATCATAAAATCTTCAATTTGAACTCTTCTGACATTTTTTGTCACTTTTAAAAAGTGCTTAATGTCGTCTGCCGTATACACTCTACTGGAAAAAACGCTACAAGGCAGGCTGCCTGTAAGGCTATAATCAGATACTTCACCTTCACTTTCAGTTTCGTTTTGACTGCTTTCCCCACCATCCACTTTTTTAGTTGGCTTCCTTGTGTGTTTTTCTTTTAATTTTCTTTTTTGAGGTTTTTTAAATGAATAATCATCCAACTCAAGTGCTGACTCCTTTACAAACGGTCTATTAACATCTGTTCTCCAGATCTCAATGCATTATCCTCATCGTCGGACTCACTTACAGGAGCTACCAATACTTCACTCTCTACTGCATTCTTAACTTTACTAACATCAAGCACTGTTTCTATTCCATCAGCTTGTATTTCTGTCAGTATCATTTCGTCATGTTGTTCTCCCTCAACTAAAGCCGCAGCACAAGCTATGCTCGTCTCCGCGGCAACCGCAACTTTACTCTGCGAAACGCCGGCACTTATATTAGCGGCATTAGACTCATATCTCTGGGGTACTTTTTTGAGACAATCACTAATAAGATGTCCGTTTCGCCGCATCCAAAACACTTCATTGAGTATGTTGTAACATAAATCACGTAATTAAATCCTTCGTGACTGAAATTCAAAGTCAGATCCAAATCCTCTGTGTTATCTTAAAGGATCATATACACAAACCGTCTAAAAGACACCACGTTTCAGGAGGTAGGATTTACTCCCGATCAGGATCATCTTAACTGTCGAAACAAATTTTCCATAACGTAATAACATATCTGCTAAAACCTCGTTTTTTATAAACAGAGGCACATTTGAAAGTGTGACACGTTTAGATGGAGTAGAAAGGGGGAGGACCTGAGTGAATATCCCGTTTATTTCAACCCCCGTCTCAACTAGTTTATTTGCCAAATCAATTGTTTTAACAAAAAGTACAACCGCGCTATTCATCCGTGAGGCGGACAAAATGTTTTCACATTCCATTAACATGCCTACAGCCAAACTACATTCCTCAACTCCCACTGTTGAGTCAATTTTGACCGCATGTTTTCGAGTTAAATGGCTAAAGATCTCTGCCATTCTCTCAATGTAAAAACTGGGAGCTAAAAAGCCCCCAGCGCTCTACAATCTTACAACTGATTATATTAAATACTTAATCCAAAGAAGAAAGAAAAAAGAAAAGCAAAAGGAAAGAAAAAACAAACAAACAATCACCCGTACCTTCTGCTCTCGTACACACGCTGCAATCAGCCCTTCATTCACACACACATGCGCAAACAGAGAGAGAGAGAGAGAGAGAGAGAACAAATAGGATGCGCAGTCTGTGGTTGCAAACTGTACTATAAATTATAGAAGCCATACAAATATATATGTTATAAAAGTGAAACATTTCGTAAAGTCCTTATTTCATTCCTTTTATGCTATTTTCACACCGCATGCACCAATGAAGCAGAAGCGGTTGCCTTCGTAGCGCGTAAAGAGCATTTGCTCTTCACACTGGCAAAGTCTGCAGTGCGCACCTGCAAAAAAATTTACCACTTGGTTGGATAGCGTCAGTTGCCATTAAAGGAAATTACCAAAATGAGCAACCTTCTGGTTTCACCTTGCGTGGCCCCCCCCACAGTGCGTGCCCGGCATGCCCTACCGCTACGCCACTGTGTGTGACTCATTGTTTCAGAAAGGCTTGAATAAATTCCACCACAAATACATGAAATAAACTTACTTGATATTTTTGACTAATGAGCTGTATTTCAGCTTCATCCATGTCTGTCTCTATCACTGACTGCTGTTTATCTGATGTAATGCAGGAGAAGCAGACACACATGTGGGAACAGTGGGCGGGGAGAAGCAGCTATAATCTGGAGGCTATAATAAATTATCTGATAGGTATTTTGAGCTGAAACTTTACAGACACATTCTGGAGACACCAAAGGCTTATCTTGTAAAAGAGGTAAAATAGGTGCCCTTTAATATGACAAATATCTGCCTTATACATAGATCTACATACAACAAAGCAATAATAAATGAGAAGTAGGAGATTAAAATGAACATGCAAAAGTTCAGTACCTGAGCTGTGAGATGAAGGGCAGACACTGGAGGAATCTCCTCACTTCACTCTCTTCCTCTGAACATCCTTTCAGCTCTACTGGTTTCTTCTTTGTTTGGAGTTTCAGCACGTCCAGGAGGATGGAGGTCTTTCTCTCTGAGAGATCTATGATCCAGACATCAGGACACTGGAAAACTGACTGTAATGCTGGAAGGAAACTCCTGCCTGTTTGAGTCTCACAGTCCTTCACATGTGAGCAAAGGTTCAGCAGGAAATCACTCTGTTTAATTATGCCAGTCCATATACGAGGGCTGTATGTGCGGACTGAGGATAACAGTTTCAGCACCTCCTCTCCTGTTTGTGTCTCAATCTCTGCTGCTTTAATGAAGAGTCTTAGAAGAAAGCTGCTTTGATCACTTTTACTCTGATTAGAGAAGCTGTAACACAAGAATGATAAAAGGAACAGTTGCATATATCACAGAAATTGCAGACATGATGCAATTGAAATGTTTTTCCTGCTTCCTGTTACATATAAAATGTCAAAAAATGAATTTATGACCCAATCCTGATAACTGTACAAAACTTAAATATAAAATAAGACACAACATAGACTATTACTGCAAGAAATTGTCATTCTTGAAGAAACAATAAAAGTTCAAGTTTAACTATAGTTCTCACACATCGGGTCCAATTCAATAAATCTGAAAAGACAACACAAATATTTATGTCCCTAATTGTCAGTAAAATAATGTTAATAATAAATAACATTTGAAAAGTTAATTTTTACCCACAAAATTGCCCATGAACTGACATTGATCCCACCTAAGTGCAGTTGGTATTTAAAAGGATGCAATCCTTTACCTATTACATTGAAAAAACTGGGGGCTATTTTGCAGCCCTAAATGCCCAACATTAACTTTTTGCAACAAATTATGCAAGCTGAATCAATTTATAAGATTTTATTTCATAACAATATATTCCTAAACATAAGTGTAAACTATAATATATCATGAATATAAATGCTTTGGTCCCTGGGTGGTAAATTAAAGTAGATGTAGACTGTCTTACCTGAGCTGTGAGATGAACGGCAGACACTGGAGGAATCTCCTCACTTCACTCTCTTCTTCTGAACATCCTCTCAGCTCTACTGGTTTCTTCCCTGATTGGAGTTTCAGCACATCCAGGAGGATGGAGGTCTTTCTTTTTGAGAGATCTATGATCCAGACATCAGGAGACTGGAAAGCTGACTGTAATGCTGGAAGGATACTCCTGCCTGTTTGAGTCTCATAGTTTTTTACATGTGAGCAAAGATCCAGCAGTGCATTGCATGTGTCTTGGTTGTTTCTCAAATCAGAAAAGGTGCAATGGCACCGAGATGCTTTATGGAAGAATTTTAAAAGGATTGTGATTTGCTTCAGGGGTTCTTCATGAAGCTTTAACCTGCAAAACATAAAATCAAATATACTCAGAAGTAATAATTACTGAATGTATTATTATTTTTTAAAATCACAGTCAGGACCAAATCCAGGGTTGATATGACAGTTGGATTTCAGCAGTGGCTCAAACACAGTAACAGAAACTTTTGCAGTTTTTTGTTTATGACCAGACTTTAAATCTCAATGTATTTATTTGCCAGACACTTATCTATTAAAGCGACTTACAAGTGAGAATAAAAGACGCCCCAGGGCCAGCTGTGTCCAGTGTGCTCAAAACGCACCCACAACAGCTGGACAGCCGGGGGTGGAGCCTCCCTTCTCCTGAGCGTGGAAACTGCCATGAGAGCGCATTGGCTGCATGGTTGAGCTTGCCGGGGATAAGAATGGCACGCAGTGATTTCTGCCACGTATGACACGAGAGGAGCAGATGGCGAGCGAGCTGAGACATTCTGCGAGAGCAGGTACCCCTTGTGCGGTTGATATATGTTATCGTCGCCATGCTGTCTGTCCTGACCAGCACGTGCTCCCCTCTACCACCGGTAAAAAAACGGCACAGCACAAGATACACTGCCAACAGCTTTAGGCAATTGAAATGCCAATGCAACCGGGTTCCTTTCCATGCACCCGCAGCTGCATGCTCGCAACACATGGCCCCCCCCAGGGCATACTGAAAGCATCCACCGAGACTACGACATGCTTGGGCACTTGTTCTAGAGGCACTCCGGCCTGTAGAAACGCAGGGTCCGTCCAAGGGCTGAAGGCGCGGCCACAAAGTGGAGTGACAGTCACCCGGTGTGTGCCCGCGTGCCATGCACATCTGGGGACCCGATCGTGAAGCCAATGCTGAAGCGGTCTCATATGGAGCAACCCAAGCGGTGTGACAGCGGCTGCGGATGCCATGTGCCCCAGGAGCCTCTGAAATAATATCAGTGGGACCACAGTTTTTCTGTCGAACTCTCTCAGACAGGTCAGCATCAGTCATGGTGATCGAGTCCAGCTCCAACCCGAGAAAAAAGATGCTCTGCACAGGGGCAAGCCTGCTCTTTTCTCGGTTGACCCGAGAAACCCCAACAGGTCGAGGTGCCGGAGCACCCAGTCCCTGTGCATAATCGACTAGTTCAAAGACCGAAAACATAAACCAGCTAATGAATAATCAAAAAATGCAGATGCTCGTGCGCCGAAGAGGCACAGGGCATCTCCACACATGGAAACAGGGAGAGCGCGAAGGGGAGAATCGTTTACTGCCATGCTCGGCTCCTGTCCCACATCGGAAAAAACACGGTATAAGGAGGGAAAAAGTGAGACATGGAGTGAGCGTCCTTCAGGTCTATAGCTGCAACCAATCCCACGGACGGACGCAGTGGTGAATGCATTTCTGCATGAGCATCTTGATTGGCATCCTGAACAGATGACAGATCAAAAACGCGCAGATAGAATTATATAACCCACCACTCTCTGGGTACGATAAAATGGAGGCATAAACCCGCTCTCCATCTCGGCTGGAGAGATCGGCTCGATTGCATCCTTCGCCAGGAGGACAGCAATCTCCTAACGCAAGACAGGGGTGGACACAGGGCTGTGAACTTGCCCGTGAACTTGGGGGGCCGATTAGAGAACTGAATCGCATAGCCGAGTCTGATTGTCCGAATAAGCCATCGCGACGGGCTGAGCAACGCTAACCAGGCTGGCAGAGCCCGCACGAGTGACATCATCGGCGCAATCACTGACGCCACAGCGGTGGGGCAGCACGAGATAGGAGAGCTCACCCCAGGAGGTGGCGCATCCAAAGGAAGAGCGGAAGATAAGAGGTTTAATCTTAACTTCTTCCCAAGAGGTGCGAAGAGCACTGATCCTGTGAGCTGGAAGGCATAGCGTCCCATATTGGCAGTGTTCGGGTTGTCATACCCGGAGAAAGGAGAAATTGCTCTTTATAAAATTTGGTAGCCATATGGCCGTAAGTAATGATATGGGTGTCCCCGGTCCTCCGCCGGGAAAAGAGCAAACTTTGCATCCACGGTTCAGACTGGTGGTAGAGATATTTTCTTGACATACTTTGGGCCCATTAGTACAAATTGAGCATTTGTCAACACCACAGCCTACCTAAGTATTGTTGCTGACCATATTCATGCCTTTATGACCACAGTGTAGCCATATTCTGATGGCTAATTCCAGCAGAGATCAATATGCAATTAGCATGGACAATATCCACAGATTATTGAAATGTCCCCACCAATAATTGAATCACCTACAAAATAAAATAATTCTCTGTCAACTCTCATTAACGCATACAGTTTTAAGCAAAAGTTTGGGCACCCCTGATAATTTTCATAATTGCAAGCCATAGTCTGCTGGCATTTAAAGCAGCAGTTTCATTTGGATATATTTTATAACCTAGGGAAAAGCAGCATTTCAGTTCTGACATAAAATTTATTTAATCAACAGATGCAATGCAACTTAAGTCATAACAAGAGGTGCAAAAATTAAAATAATGACATCAATCTTTTGTAGAGCCACCTTTTGCTGAAATAACAACTTGTAGACGCTTGAATTCCCTGAAAGTCCCTGAGTTCTTGCTGAAGGCATTTTAGACCATTCTTCCTTGCAAAATTTCTCCAGTTCAGTCAGGTTTGATGGGTGCCAACCAAGAACGGCCTTTTTCAAATTAATAAATAGATTTTTGATGATGTTGAAGTCTGGGGACTGGGATGCTTAATCTAAAACATTGTATCATCTTTGTGCATGAATTCCTTGGTAGATCTGAAACTGTGCTTTGGATCATGGTCCTGCTGAAACATCCAACCCTGCTGTAACTTCAGTCTCTTGACTAATTCCTGAACATTGTTCTTTAGAATCTGCTGATACTGAGTGGAATCCATGCGGCCTTTAACTCTTACGAGGTTTCCAGTACCTGTGCTTGCCACACATCCCCTCAGCATGATGGACCCTCCCCCATATTTTACAGCAGGGAGCATATTCTTCTCCAGGAATGCTGTTCTTTTTTCGTCATGCAAATTGCCTGTGGTTGTGGCATCTGTCCACAGTATATTTTTCCAAAATGATTCAAGCTTGTCCAGATGAGTCTCGTCATAGCTCGAACGACTCTTCTTGTTGGCAGAATGCAGAAAAGGCTTCTTCTGCATCACCTTGCATTGAGCTGTTCTTTTTGAAGAGTGCGCTGGGCTGTGGAACAGTGTACAATGGCATTGTTAGCAGCAAGATGTTCCTGGAGCTCTTTGGAGGTGGTCTGTGGTTTGTCTGTGACCACTGTTACATCCTAAGCCGCATCTTTCATTTGGGCACAATGGGCTGTGTTTTCTTTTTTGCCCCTCCCTCTGTCTTTGTCTCTCTCCCTGCAGGTAATTGTGTTCACCTGGTAGTGATCATTGGATCTATCAAGTGATTGGCTGTTGGGAGATGAGAGAGAGTATTTAACCGGAGCTGCCTCTCAAACCAGTGTTGGTGGTGGCTAGATGGTGCAGCGGCTGAGCTCTACTCCACATCCAGACCTGTTGTTTTCCAGAGCGTAAAAGATCTGATTTAGCTTAAGTAGCTAATTTTTGTTGAGGCTGTTGAAGTAGAACTACTGTTAATGATCTTCCTGATAACATTCTTTTAAGGGTTAAGTAGGAAGGTGAGTGCCATTTTGTTTTGAATTACCATTTTTCTCCTGCTTATGCCAGTAAAGGGAGTTAGTTTATGCTAATGTATTGTTTTTTTTCAGATTAGGAAGAGTTTTTTTTTCGGAGTTAGCTCGATTTTGTTTGTTATTTTGGCTTTGCCCCCTTCTGAATTATTACCTTGTTAATTAATATTAATTATAAAAAATTTATACTTTGTTATATTTGACTTATGTAAATAAACTTCTCTTTTTATTGATTTGACCTTGGTGTTTTAAGTAACTTGCCATTCTGGTTGAGGAGATGAGAGTTCTTTTTCTAGCCATTGCACATCACCCATCACAAATCATTTATTTTCTGTTGCGGTCACATCCCTAAACTAACTAAGATCTATGCCAGGCATACTGTACAGACGATTCTACACGCTATTGCTAGTAGCCTAGAATGCCCTGACGCAAAAATAAAGAGCTGCACTGAATGTTTTCTATGGTAAGCGCAGACCCGCGGTTTGTCATGTTTGATTTCAAAAGGTTTCAAAACGTCAACGCTCATTTAAATACTCATTTGGATATGAAAAAAAAACAATGCACTTATAACCCTCTCACTATAAAAAAAAAATCATATATCTGTGCTTCTATGTCCATCAAAATTCTCATCAAAAGAGCACGCAATGCTCAGTAAACTCTCTGAACCAGACAAACTCTGGAACATAACCTGCTCCGGAGCAGGTTATCTTCAGAGAGTAAGTTGCTATGGCTACTAAACATACCCCAAAAGTTACCTCCGTTTCTGCAACCAAAAGCTGAGGTTCTCCACCTACTTACTCTTAAACTTACCTGGGTATGTCACATAACCTGCTTTCTGGAATACCCCCCAGGTGATGACAGTGTGAGGAGATCCCTCTGAAGGATCACCGCATGCAAAGCCCTGGGTCCTGACAACAATCCAGGTAGCGTACAGAGATATTGTGCATTAGAACTCACTAATGTATTCACAGACATTTTCAACATCTCTCTAATCCAGGCTGTTGTCCCCACCTGTTTCAAAGCCACCACCATCATTCCGGTGCCAAAAAAGTCATCTGCCTCCTGCTTTAAACTCCCATTTTCATGAAGTGAAATTTTAAACTTTAAAACGGCTAGTAAAGCAGCACATTAAGTTTGTCCTGCCCCCCTCCCTGGACCCCTTCTAGTTTGCGTATCGATCCAACTGCTCAACCGACGACGCCATCTCCACTGCACTCCACTCAGCACTCACACATCTGGACAAAAAAAAGACTCCTACATCCGTATGCTGTTCATAGACTTCAGTTCAGCATTCAACACTATCATCTCCCAACAGCTCACTCAAAAACTGGTCTAGCAGGGCCTCAACACCTTTCTGTGTAACTGGCTGTTGGATTCCCTCACCGGAAGACCACAAGCAGTACAGGCCAGCAGTAACACATCCAGCACCATCACTCTAAACACTGGGGCCCCTCGGGGATGTGTGCTGAGCATGATCCTCTTCACTTTGCTGACCCATGACTGTGCACCGTCTCAGAACTCCAATCTCTTTATCAAGTTTGCGGATGTAGCCTGTAGCTTTCTCTACACAGATATAACACATATGTGGGACACGTGACAGAAAATCAAAAGCCTCTAAGTCGTATAGCAAATCATTAAAATCTGGTGTCTATTAAATGTAGATCTGAGACTACTATAGGGAAAACAGCTAAAACTGTTAAGTTAGCACTTTTAAACATTCGATCACTTAACTACAAGTCACTTCTATTCAATGATTTTAATCAACACAAATTGCCTGGATTTTATGCTTTTAAATGAAACTTGGCTAGATGACAGTTGTGGTGCAGCAATCCTGAATGAGGCTGCTCCTCCAAACTTTGATTTTATGAGTGTTTGCAGAGCTAATAGGAGAGGTGGAGGCATTGCTGTCCTGTTTAAAAATGTCTATGAGCGTAAACAAGTATCATTTGGTGACTATTTGTCCTTTGAATATCTAAGTAAAGCACTAAAGGGTGATCCATGCATTTTACTGATCATTATCTACAGATCTCCAAAATATTCTCCAACTTTATTGACAATTTTTTTACAGAGCTGTTATCAATAGTAACCTCTGAATTTGACTATTGCTGGGGATTTTAATATTCACATTGATAATCCAGAGTCAATTCTGTAAAAGAACTCATGACTGTTTTTAACACTTTTGATCTGACCTAGCATGTACAAGGACCCACACACAATCGTGGACACACTCTATAATTTAACTTTGATAACACCCTATTGAGCAACTACAGGACAATTTCAAATCTCCCTTTCATTGGCAAAATCATTGAAAAAGTTGTTTTTAACCAAGTTAACAAGTTGTTAACCTCCAAGAGATGTTTAGACAATTTTCAATCTGGTTTCAGAGCACATCATTGTACAGAGAGCGCCCTTATAAAGATAATCAATGATATTCGCCTAAATACAGATTCAGGCAAACTAACAGTGCTGGTATTGCTTGATCTCAGTGCTGCATTTGACAGTCAATCACAGCATACTTCTGGATAGGCTGGAAAACTGGGTTGGGCTGTATGGGATGGTTCTCAAATGGTTCAGATCGTACCTTGAAGGGAGAGGTTACTATGTCAGTATAGGTGACCATAGGTCGAGGTGGACACCCATGACATGTGGAGTCCCACAATGTTCAATTCTGGCACCTCTCCTGTTCAACCTTTATATGCTCCCACTGAGCCAAACAATGAGAAAGAACCAAATCTCCTACCACAGCTATGCTGGTGACACTCAGATCTACTTAGCCTTACTGCCTAATGACTACGACCCCATTGACACCCTCTGCCAATGCATTGATGAAATTAACAGTTGGATGTGCCAAAACTTTCTTCAGTTAAACAATGAGAAAACTGAAGTCATTGCATTTGGGAACAGAGATGAGGTTCTCAAGGTGAATGCATACCTTGGCTCTAAGGGTCAAACAACAAAAAATAAGGTCAAGAATCTTGGTGTGATTGTGGAGTCAGATATGAGTTTCAGTAGTCATGTCAAAGCAGTAACTAAATCAGCATACTATCAGTTGCAGCTCATCCAGAACGCTGCAGCCAGGTTTCTGACCAGAACCAGAAAATCAGAGCACATCACAGCAGTCTAGGCTGGCTGACTGTGGATAAAGCTTAGTTCAAGCAAACAACAGTGAATTTCAAATAATTTCTCCACCAAAGACTTAATTAATTGCTCACCCTCATGTTGTTTTAAACCCCCTGAGACCCCAAGATTTAATAAAAGTTTCTTCTCCTTAATGTTAGTATAGAGAGCATGTTCATTTGCACTGATATATACCTCGGATGCCTGCACATGACTTCCTGTTTGAAACAAAGCACAGGCCCATTCAATAGTATATACGTCAGTAGCATGACACTACACACATAAAGAGCACACTGCTCTCATGAACAAATGCACCATACTAGGGATGAACTATGGTACATACTTAGGAGAAGAATCAGTGGTTATTTTTGTTTTATGTGGACACAAAAGTATTTTTATTAAAGGTGTAAACCTACACTGGTCTCATGGTTTGGTTTGATAATGATTAACATTTCATTCATTCGGTTTAATTCGATTACAAGATGCATCACAATGCATTGACCAGGCTCAAGAACATGCTACAGAATGTTCACGTCACTAGTTCTCAAGACCAGTTGCTGTTTAAATTATCTAATACTGTTATCTAAAGGGACTATCTTGGCTAGAGCTCACTGTTTGGGATAACATTTTACATCATCCTGTCATCACTATAATTTAAACATGTCACCTCTGACATGTGTCAACATCTCTAAGGACTGCATATGAAATGCCTATAAAATACAATGTAACATTCTCTAAGTCAGACTTGGACCACTGCAGCACAACCAGCAAGTTCTCAATTAAGAATCCTGCCTGAAGATGTCTTCTGATCTTTGCTTCCATGAGGAAAAAACTCAGTTCTGTCTCCTACCCTTGATAATATTCAAACTGAACCACTGAAGGCATATGGTCTGATTTGAGAATTTTGTTTGGTATTTTACGAGACTTTAAATGAGTCAAGAACCTTGCTATATATGGAGGGTCAGAGAGCTCTCAGATTTTCTGATCTGTCCTACCTGATGTTTGGTGAGCAGCTGAGCATCATGTCCATTCCAGTGTCAATCATGTCACAGTTCTCCAGATTCAGATGAACCTCTTTATCTCCTGATTGACTGATCACATAAGCCAAAGCACAACACTGATGAGGATCAAGATCGACTTCAGGCACGATCTGATAGTTCATCTTTTCCAGGAACAGTAAACAAGCTTTAGGAGACTGGAGCTCATACAAGCACTGACACACATAGAGAAGATCAAACTCTTCACTGTGACTCTCAGACTTGAGGAAACTGTTCAAAAACTTCTCAATGAACCAGTCATGTGTTTTCTTCATTTGATCCTCTGGAAACAGACTCTTGAGTAGTCTGGTGTTGTGTTCGCTCAGAAGTCCACATAAGAAAGGAAGCACATGTCTCATGTGTTTGTGCTCTTTAGTCTGACTGAGCTGTAGGACATCCTCAATGTTTTCAGGATTTCCAAGAAGCCACAAAGCTGAGAAGAACTCCTGCATTGTGTTGTGGAGAAATGCACAGTACGTTTTTCCAGATGTAGCCGAGTCTCTTGTCGTGATCATTTTCAGAAAAGCATGACAAATCTCTGTCTCATCACAGTTTATTAAGTTTAGGTTTTTCTGCATAGTTGCATTGTATGCCTTTTCCATCAAGGGATGAACCTGATCTTTGATCTCCCTTAGGTATTTATCTGTTTGGTAATACTTTCTCTTCCCATGTCTTTGCACAACAAGACGAAAAATGTGAATGTACATCTCTGTGACTGTGTGCAGATTGGTTTTATTTTTGTCCTGCTTAAATGGAGTGATGGCAACAGCTATAAATGCATACATTGGCACATGGCTCAGACTAAGCAACTCTTGATTCTTCAAAATTATCTTTAGAAGATCAGAATTAGAACCCAACATCTTCTGATAGTAAGTCTGAATAGACTTATCACTGAATCCTTGGACATACACTTTCTGTGTCGGCCAGTCTGAGAAAAGGGGATCATCTTCCACCTCTGATCTGCAGGTGATCACAATCTTAGCATCGGGCAGGAGCTCTTGGTGCATGATCTTCCATAAGATGGAATTTTCTTCCAAATCTGTCACACCGTCGAATACAATGATAACATTCTCAGAGTTTTCTTCAATATCTTGAAAGACTTCCTTTCTATCTTTTTCCATGGGTTTCAAATACACATCAAATAAAACAGATTCCAAACTCCCGATGTTAGAACTGTGGGTCAAAGAACTTTCACCAAAGTAAAACACATAGTCCAGATCTTTGTCACTCTTCTCTGCCCACAGACGCAACATTTCCTGGACAACTGTGGTCTTTCCTATTCCTGGTTTGCCTATGAGGAGGATCTTCTTGTCCTGACCTTTCAGAAGATCCAGAGGTGATAGTGTGTGCTCCTCTTTAGGAATGTAAGCTCTCAGCTTTTTGTTTCGCAGTTTTTTGCATTTTTGGATTTTTGATTGTATTTTTCTTTGGGGAGCTTTCTCCTCAGAGTCTGTTTCTAAAACAAGAGGTATAAATTGAAAGTTCACTTGTGCCTTTTCCAGATATTTACAGCAACCTTCCCTTTGGTCCTTCAGAATACTTTTTGCTTTCTTCTCGAGTTGTATTTGGTAGTTCTGACAGGGCTTTGTACCTAAAATAGAAACAGATGTTATTATTCAAACATGTTTATTTGTCTTTACTCAAACGTTTTCATTTATCTACTCACCAAATGTATAGATGGACTCTGAGTCTTCCACTCTGAAGGGAAAACAGCTGATCCAGTGGTGTAATTTAGAAGATAAAGTCCTTTTCTTAGTGACATCCAGAATCCTGAGTAATTCATAACTTGCTTCTTCCCCTTTGTTAACAACCCAATCCAATATACTTCTTGATTTATCAAACTCTGTCCTCTCTGCTTTAAGAGCATCAACGTCATGTTCACTGAAAACCCTTTGCTGATAAAGATTCTCAACGATCAGAGGAAGGTTTCTCATTTCTGTCACCAGATTTACTCTGGCATTTTTGAGGTACTGGATTGCAGACTGTTGAGCACACGCCATGCTGAAGGCATTTCAAGCCTGTGGTACAAGACAGAAGTTTAAGTATACTCAAGCAACAATATTACATTTTTCAATCATATTTTCACAGTTGTTGCATCACAATTTCAAACTTGTGTAAAACACAATCTAATTCAGTCTTAATACAGTAGGTTAAACAGTAGTTCTCTGTAATCGTACTCAATACACACAAACATAGTTTTGTAAATATGAAAAAACAGCATCATTCTGTAAATCTAGAGACTTCACACCATTACTCAACACTTTGTAGTTGAACATGAACCTCAGTAAAATAATGCTGTACCCCATGCGGCAAAAAGGAGTGAAATTGAAAACAGATTGCTGTGAACAAATCCCTAGAGGGTATATTAATTGAAAAAAATGTACGATTGAGTTGAAGTGTTGAATGCTGTTCTGGCTGTAGTGGCTATAGCCAATTGCAAATCTCAGTCTGTTGTTTCTATAAAAGTAGAGCGTCTGTCAGAATAACTCTACGAGCCCAATCTCACCCCGTGTTGTCCCGTTGTTGTTTATTTGCTGGTCCAGAGTTGTTATTCAGCTATTGTTATCATTCTCCACACTTGTTCTTGGTGATTGAGTGCATGATGTCTCCACCACGATGCTGATCTCACATTGTGCAACCTGCCACACATGGTAAAATATTACATTACTTCCTCTTATGCCAGATTATTGTTTTCCGACCCGAGAATCTTTTTCCTTCTAATAATAGTTCATCAATAAAGCCATGATGAGTTATTTCTATCAGTTGCTTGGAACCAAATCACACAGAATATCAGATTCACAAATGAACCACGTGAATTGCTTGTCAGATGAGTTTGCAAAAAGATCTGAAACTCTCCTCAATTTTAAATGGTTCAGTAAGACAGTTCACTTAGGCAACAATGATGACAGGATTTAAAAGAAAACTGAAAACAAAAAAGATTAGGTGAATACTTACCTACAATTAGGACTGCATGATAACTCAACAGGAAATTGCATTTGCAATTTAGAAAAGGCTGCAATTGTAATGCACAATTGTAAAGCACCGCTAGGGGGAGAAAAGTTAGGACGATTCTAAGGGCCCATGCCGTTTAGGAGCCCCCTGAGATACTATTAGGGGCCCACCAGAACCCCATCTCCCCATCACTTTTGTCCGTGAAATTTGGTGACCTTATGCTGCATGTCCACTTAATGTGTTCATTCAGAACAATCTACAATGTCTCAACATGTATAACAGGAGATGAGTTTTTTACATTAGGCTTATATACTTTAAGTAGGTGTATAATGTAAACTTATGTTAAATAAATGTTTTTAATAATGCATGAATGCTTTTGTTTGACATTTACTTTAATAAAATAAGTAAATGTCTAAGTTGAGAGATGTACAGTGATAACATTTTTCAGAATCATGAACAAATCATGCCCTGCTTGAACAAATCTCAAAATAAAAAAAGCAAAATAAACTACACTCATGGAGAACATCATTGTGTTTAATCTGATCTCAATTAAAAATTTTAAAAGTAATAAGCCTATCCTATTGACCAGTAATTAAAAAATAACCAGTATTAAACAGTCACTTCAACTTAAGAAGCATCTATGAACCTATTGAAGAAAATATTAAAGAGCATCTACAGTAACCAACATAACACTTTAAAGGAAAAAGTAAAGCATAAGCTGAGGTTAAGAATCATTTTAAACATTAAAAAAGTATATTTTTTACCTTTAAAATTGTTAAAAAAAGACTAAATGAATGCAAATCGACTAATGTAAAAGCTGTACTGTTCTCATCATATCAAACTGTGTCCTGTATGGAGTATAGAACAGAGGTCAGACATAAACGGTTTGGACAACATCAAGAAAAGTTTTAATGTTGAGTTATGAAAAGTAAAGAACGATGCAAGGATGGACCTGAAGACTAGTTTAATAACCATGCTTCTTAATGTAAAGAAACCTGTTTTGAAGCAGATTTATTTTTAACCATTTTTTATACAGATTTGAAAATATATTTAAACAAAACAATTAAACCATATGTATTACGCATCGTTCTGAATGAACAGCACACTTATGTACTCTCAAACAGATCAAGTTTCACACTTTATTTGAATTATATGTCCAGCAAAGCACACAAAATGTCACATGGTAACAATATAACATAAGTGTAGCAACTTGCTTGTTGCTGGTTAATTTTATGAAATGAAAAACCATGATTAGACTGTGATGAATAACATATTATGGCAAAACATTATAAATCAAGTGACATGGACCTGTTTTGCTAATATTTATTAGTACCGCCCAGCTCCCTATCAGTATAGCATCCCCTCCCCTCAGTACTTCTGTTTAAACCCAATGGTGGCGCCCTTGCAAATGCTCTTTTCTTTCCTATAACGTGCATCTCGACCGGTTCAGACTACTCTACATGAAACATATCAAATCAAACGATGCAAGAATGGACCTGGAGACTAGTTTAATAACCATGTTTCTTAATGTAAAGAACCCTGTTTTGAACAGAAATGATTTCTCGCGCTCATACAATGTATACAATGTCCACGAGAATGTGTTTTATGATCCTTTATTCAGATTCAACTTATGTTTGACGTTAACGTTACGCTGTTTGCGTACCCAGCAAGCCTATTTTTATATAGTGTCACTGAACACGATGCTAATGCCAGCTAGTGCCACAGAACACGATGTTTGCAGATCCTCTGCCTCGTGTTCAGCCAAAGACAACTCAGGAAAATTAAAAATATGAACTCGTAACTCAGTTAAATGTAATTCCTCGCAGGAAACACCGTTATCATCCTTTCGTGCTTCACATGATCCTTCACTTCCCCGTACCGTTACAGCAAAGCATAACAGCAAACCACCAAAACGAAACCAAGACTTTAAATGTGAACTACTTTATTAATTGCAGCCGCATTTTGTGTTTATGATGATTATTGGTTTAATATTTTGATATCTGAGCAGACGGAAACGATTGGTGGAATTTATTCACGCTAATTTAAAAAAAATATGTAGCTATACATTAAACATGCATTCAGTAATGCTGGAAAAGAAAACAAATCATATTTCAATAAGAAACACCTTGTATTACCATTATATAACATTTTGTGTTAGATAGAAGTTTACCTACCGCTCGTTGGCAGCAAACCAATGCAGCAAACTCTCACGTTCGAACTTTCAGAGGGAGTTGCATAAGTTTCATAGTTTACGCAAGTTACTGTACAAATACGTCATTACGTAAAGACGTAAACCCGCGTCATTTGGGTATGGTACGCACATAGAGATTTCTAAAATTGATTGACCATTTTATAATAACGAGATTTTGTATATTCATATATAATTGTTTGAGTGCCAGATCAAATTAAAGTTTAGCTACAAAATGGCCAAGCTTGCAACCATGTGGGGTCAACAACGCAGAAGGACATCCATTACATTTACAGTGGACAGCTGATTTACAAACACATGCATATTATTCCCATTCTATTGCTCAGTTCTGATATTTTTTCATATAGGCATTTTATTCAGGATCATAAAACATTTGTCTATTTAATATTTATATTAAATGAAATAAATAATGTTGTATGTGACTCTTACCAATCAAACAAAATTATTATAAAATTTTACAATTGCATAAATAACGCCAAGAAGACGGCATTTTAATTCAGTATTATTCGATTAGGAAATTATTTGTAAGATTATTTTTTAATTTTTTTAACAGGAAAGATTACAAGATGATCGGGCCTGGCTCAGCATGAATGCTGAACATAGAAACATACAGACACCCTTAACATCTCATCCATCAACACATGAGAACAGTATAAACAATCACCAAACATAACATGAAGAGAGACAGGCTACTATCTCAGTGGCTACAGCGATAGTTGACCATCACATGACGAGCATGGGATTTTTTTTAAGAAGTCTCAGTGTTGGTATTGTTTTTAGATGTTATGGGATCTCATTCCAGGCTTTTGTGAATACATAAAAAAAGATATCAGTCCATAACAGTTTTTAAAAGCCGGTAACGGCAAACATTCATTTGTGGCAGATCTGGTGGAACGATCAGTCTTTGTATTAAGTTTTGGTACCAAAGCACAAAAGGCTGCCGAGGTAGCACGGTTTAAAATTTGATAGTATAATCCCTGTGCTCATGATGTAATTTTGAAATGGTAAAGCATTAGAGAGAGGTAGAGCAAAGCAGTGATGTGTTCATCCAGAAAGTCTATTGCGGAGGCCCTATTGTACAGTCTAGCTATTGGCTCTAAGATATCATTTGTTGTGAGTGACCAAACAGGCAAACAGTACGACAAGGTGGACAAAATTATGGCATGAAGATGAGTTTCTGAAACAGAAAAAGACAAATTTGTCCTAATTTTCCCATACATTTTTTTACAGACATTTTGAACATGGTCACAATAAGTGAGAGTCCAGACTGATTCCCAAATATTGATATGTAGATACAATGGAAAGTTTTATTAACTAAAAGGTAGCGCTTGTATCAACTTAAACCCAGCCAGTAGGTGGCAGCAGGACACTGTCTTAATTCATTCAAATGGAGAAACTGAACAAAACATTAACAGATGCAGAAACATTTACATATAACACATAATATAAATGTATATTCATAGCAGCATCAAGTAAAAATAAATCCATTATTGAGGAAATAAACTTAAGTGAAAAGGTTGCAAACATAAATTTTCCATGATAAACAATAACTTACTCCTATTCTTAATAACTCAGAAAGCAGTTCAGTATTGAAAGAGAAACATTTGGACACATACCCTACTGTAATCGTCTTAACTAAAAATACACTGCGTTGCCGATAGGGGGAAGTGAAGTGACGTCATTGTGAAAAGGGTCTAATGATGATCTTTTTTCATTTGATGCTTTATGTCAGTTGGTAAACCGGCTTGGTGAGTTTTCAGTTACCTGTCCTGATGGAGTGAGGCTATGGAAAAGTAAATAAAAAATAAAGGAAGGGAAAAAATGTATATTATAACTATATTTTGTTATAATTCAGTTATTTTCATGAAATATGTTAGCGCTTTGTGTTATAAGCAGAGGTGGATTTAGTGATTTGGGGGCCCTAAGCAATTCCAGCCATGGGGCCCAGCAGTCCTAAAATGCACCCTTTCTACTTTTATGTAACTAATTTATTTTGCTTTTATTTTCTACATTTTATCTTGATGCAATCTCTACATTTTTAAATGATTTGTTTTCTTAAAATAAATTCACAACTTGACTCTCCACTGCTCTTCAGTGTTTCAACTTTCAGCAGTGAAACTTAAAACCACACTGAACTGAAATCTGGACTTTACTAGAACTATGTTGAGCTGCTTTGACAAAATCCACAATGTAAAAAGCGCTATATAAATAAACTTTAATTGAATTGACTGCTGGACTGCTCCTTGATTGGGGTGGTGGACAAATTTGTGCAGATGAAGCAAATATTTTAATGTATAATAATACTATTATTACATGACATTACATTACTATAATATTATATTTTATTGTATATTAAATAATAATTACGTTAAAAGTTTATTTGTTTGACTCTCACCATACAAAATATGATAGAAAGCGATGTTATATATAGTTTATAGGTGTAATTTATGCCTCCAGATTTCTTGGGGACCTTAATTATTGGTTAAATCTGCCCCTGGTTATAAGAACTGCTTAACAAATTCTGTAATGACATATAATGCCAGCAGATTGTAATTCCTCTTAACTGGAATTTTCCCCTTTCATATACTTTACAGTTACTTTCAGGATATGTAGATGAGGCACACTGACTGACTGTAAATTGTTAAAAAAAAAAAGTTAACTTTTATTTGTACATACAATTTTACCTGTGCTAATTGTAAATTGAACAAGCCTGTATTCTTTTAGTCTTCACTGGACTGCCACCAAATCCAAATTTCACATCACGAAAAATGTTTTTAATATAATTTTAATGTAAAATAAAAATTAAACAGATTTATTGTATACAGTTGAAAAGGCCAGTTTACCAATTAAGAAATCATTGCTACAGATTCCCTATACGGCGAAACCTTTCATATAGCTCAATCACGTGCTTTATTTCACAGCTTCAAGGCATTTTATTAACAAAATTACCTTTATGTTAAACAATGGTGCACTCAATGATACATTCATAAAGAGCCATGCTATTACACATGACCCGTTTGTATGATTTATTTTGCTTTATTAACAACCAGCATGTACAGTTTCATTTTTACAACGAAACCACTTCACATTTAACATCAATGATTAAATGAGAAAAGAAAAATTTTATAAAATAAGAGGAGAGGGTTAAAAACAGGTACATAACAATCAATTGACATATGAATATATTATACATATATTTTTTTAAATTTGTGTTATTAACAAAATTTATTAAATGCACGTTAAGTAAAGAAAATACATGCATACCAACATTTAATGCAGAAATGTTAAAGGAGGAGCATATAATAACCGTTTTAATTGCTTTTCAATGTTTACGTAGACTGTAGACACTTTTATATACATTTTAATCTCTTTTTCTAGCACCACGAGGAGAGGTGTGCTTCGTACAAACTTGCATTTGTGTAAAGTTTACATAATGATAGAATAAAGTTTATAATAAAACTATCTTCTTTTAAAGAGTGATTCTCCCAGTTTGTATGACTTAGGACCTGCCATTTAAGAAAAATAATAATAATTCTTCCCTCTCACCAGTAAGGGGCGCCAGCTGTCCAAGTTATCTGCTGTTTATCATCACTTGACACAGTTCCTCAAAGTCAGCGCAAGGACAGCGAGAATGTGGGGTGTTGTCAACAAATGATGAAAACAGGCAGCCTTATGTAACTCTACTGAGTGATGGATGAGTCATGTGTGATACATCTGGAGAGAGAACATTTCATGTTTGATCGCTCCTCTCTTACGCACATTAAAAAGTATAAAATTAGCAGCGTTCCTTCGCCAGCCTCCGGAACTGAGTCATCTTGTTGCCTGTCATCTCCTCCTGTATTATAAGGCTATAATATATAATGACCTGAACGAAGGAAGCCAAAGCTTTTAAAATCTTGAATGTATCCCATTGGCCTGCTACTTCCTGCAGTGTCTTTTAATAACTTTATTTTTTTCCTCTCTCTTTCCTCATGCTGTTATCTGTTTTATCTGATGATGTTTAATAATCATGACTACAAAGGATGCAAGAATAACCAAATGCATGAAATATTTTTGAATTGTTTATTTAAAGGGACGGTTCACCTAAAAATGAAAATTCTGCCATCATTTACTCTCCTGTTTTCTCCAAAAGTGTTTAATTTTTCTTTTGTTAAACACAAAATATGATATTTTGAAGAAAGCTGGAACGATGATATCATTCTTCAAAATATCTTTTATGGTGTTCAACAGAAGAAAGAAACTAGTAAAGGTTTGAAACTTTTAAATAATAAGGCAATTAAATAGTGATTAAATCTTTATTTTTGGGTGAACTATCCCTTTAAGCACAAGATCAACAACAATATTGAGCTTTAAAGTTTTTGCATTCCATATAGCAAACAGTCTGTGTGTAACAGTTCTCTTCATACATTAACATGACAGAGACCCTAAATGTACTCTAAATGTACATTAGCAAAATTCTCTTACATTTGCAAATTGGGGTAAAACAAACAGGTTAATGCAGATAGAACCTTCTAATTCTAAAAAGTCATTTTCTGCTTGGAATTATAAGGTTCTGTCTGTCAGATCATTAATTGAAGCAATACTTTAGGAAATACAATCAGTCTACTTATTCATTTAATAAAAAAATTGTGTTGTAATAATGTTGATGTTTGAGAAAGTTACATTCTTGCTTTCTACATTTTTTTTTCAAATTAAGCATACAAAGCTGTGCTAAATATCTTATCCAGTGCAGATGTTAATTTTAGGTAATTAATATGGTCATATTTATTGAATTATATGCTTTATATGAATTATTGAATACCCTCAAGGACTTCCAGGCAACACATAAATTTAATACACAAATACACTTCATTAAACGTACACATAGACATCACCTATATGCTATAAAACTGCAGGTTAATGATGTCTGTATAAAATAACTTCTATCTGATTGTAACTTTAACTTAATTTGATTGTGATGCAATGCCTTTTGTAAAGCTGCTCTGAAACAATAAGTATTGTAAAAAGCACTATACAAATAAACTTGAATTGAATTGAATATATCAGATGCAGAAGTAAACAAAATCGGCACATTGTCTAATTACATTCCTTTCAGAGCTAAAGTGACAATGTTTTGACCTACAAGGTTCTCATCAGGTCATCAAGACATCACAACTGCAAACAAAGATAGCCCTAACTAACCAATAATTTCTTCACAATATTTGATGCTGTATTCAAGAGAAGGTTTGGAATCTTTTAGTAAATAGTGAATAAACTTTCATTTAAGTGAACTATCCATTTAATCAGTGATGGGAATAACAGCGCTATAAATAAATGGTGTTACTAATGGCGATACTTTTTTTCAGTAACAAGTAATCAAATGAGTTACTGTTTCCCCCATTACAACGCCAGTACCTTTACTGACAATAAAATGCATGTTACTATAATTGAGAACACTGAAGCAGTTTTCATGCATTTTTCTTAGCCATAGGACCACGCTTTCTCTGGTGTGTGTGTGTGTGTGTGTGTGTGTGTGTGTGTGTGTGTGTGTGTG
>CAIGQW010055694.1:2403197-2423171 GCA_903798125.1 Danio choprae | reverse complement strand
ACGTATTAAACGTATTAAACTATGTATGTTAAAATACTTGTGCCAACCATTTTTTCTCCAAAAAGAAATTTAGTAATTTAAATAATCTTTTTTTTTTTGGCTTGACATATCATAATATAATAATATCTCAATTTCATTCAGAAATAAATCATTAAAATGTCAATTTAATTAACTGCATTTACTCATTATTACAGTCTTTCTACTAAAACCATTTAGTCCATTGCGCCAAACAAACCCCTAGCAGGCATATTTATATTTAAATATTCTGAATTACATTAAAAAGACATTTTTTTTAAAGTATATCAAATTTATAGAGAGACCTGAAATGATTACCAACAAATGACATGACACTGAGGTATGGTTCTTGTATGATTGTAGGCTCAGGAATTGTAGGTAATCTAGTTTACAACCAGGAATTCAGAGCAACTGGTTAAAACTTATACTTATACTCACCGCTGAGCAATCTCAGAGCTCTTGGTCTTTTTTTTTTTTTACAATCTGTACTTACTACTAAACATGTATATTAATATATATGGAGAAAATATGTTTAAATACAGACTTCCGTTTTAAACCAGGTCTTAAAAAATCTTAAGAGAGCCTCATTGTTGTCTAAGTGAATTCAGTGGGTAGAGCCTATCTAAAATGAAAAGGTCCATTGTAATTAAATGAAACTATTTAACTGCATCAGAAATGAACAGAATGTTCCGAGCCTTCCGGACAGTGAATTTGAAATATGCACATGCGGGGAAAATTAGGCCATCTATATCTGTCCTACCCCACTGATTATGAATGTATTATGCAAGTTACACAGTGCCTGTTACGTAACGGCAGCCATGCACTCATAGCTCCTCTCTCTTTTTTATTTTGTTCCCCCCTCTTATCCTCGACTACAAGGGGTTATGAGATTTCACCAGCTTTTTACGCACAAAACACGAGTGACAATAATACCTTCCATAACCCGATATGCCATTCAACTGCAACAAAAAAGATTAGTATTTCACGGAAGAACAATGGCATACAAGGACAAACAAGAGTATTAAACATAAGCAGACATTCCACGTATGATTTAATTCACGAGTGATGCAAAGCTCAGTTACAGTTAAGGAGAGGTGAAAGGATTGTGGGAACACGTTTACTACCATTTAATACAAAGACAATGCAAATCCTAAAAGTTACAGTTCAAACAACAAAAGAAAATGTGCTCTTAATTTACTTGCCAAGATGTAGGTAGTTTGTCTCTTCTTCGGAAGAACTTTAAAGAAGATTTGTACACAAGTTCATACAAACATGTGAGCTGATGCTGTTTGTAGCATCCAGAAATAATATATTAATAGCATTAACAAACAACGTATAAATAGCAATAATAAATAAATAGCATTCACAAACAACGTAGACATTCTCCTTTGTAAACAGCATTAGCTAGTGTGTGTGTGTGTGTGTGTGTGTGTGTACACATTAATTGTACACACTGTAAAATTGAGCAATTAATTAAATGAGTTCATTTGACTTACATTTTTTTAATGAAAGTTGATTTACTTAATAGAAACAAGTTATGTAAGCTCAAAATTTTATTGTATTAGGCTAAACTTAAACAATGAGCTCACCCAACCATTCAGATTTCCAGATCCCAGCATGCTTTGTGTCAGACTGGAATATAAATGTAAAAGAATGAAGTGCTATTGTGTATTTTTTGCACACAATTAAAATAGGGAGACATGATTCAGTGTGAGATTTACAGAGATTTCTATAAAAATACAATTGTAAAACTCTGCTAGCTTGGATTACAGATCAAGTTAAGTAAACAAAACTTAAATGGTCTAAGTAAATGTGACTATTTTTTATATACTAGTAAGAAGTAAATACTTAATATAATTAAGTTAAAGGCGGCACGGTAGCTCAGTGGTTAGCACTATCGCCTCACGGCAAGAATGATGCATGTTCTCCTCATGTTCACGTGAGTTTCCTCTGGGTGCTCCAGTTTCCCCCACAGTGCAAAGACATAAGTGAATGGGTAAACAAAATTGGTTGTAGTGTATGAGTGTGTGTGAATGCGAGAGTGTATGGTGTTTCCCAGTACTGGATTGTGAAAGGGCATCCGCTGCATGAAACATATGCCAGAATAGTTGGCGGTTCATTTCTCTGTGGCAACCCCTGATAAATAAGGGACTAAACTGGAAAAAAATGAATGAATGAATAAATGAATGAAGCTAAAATTACACAATTGAAGACAATGAGTTTGTGCAATTCAATTGAGTAAACATAGCAAATTTATATTTATAGTGTACTTTATAATCATTATGTGAAAAGATGCTCTTGCTTCAACCTTTCATAAAAACACAATCAGAAAGAGGACATTTCTGGGAATCTCTCATGTCACTAGTCTTACTCTTCAGTCTCTTCCACAGATCTCTCACTGTAGTTTGTTTCTCAGCTATAGCTTCATTGCCACAGAATTTCTAGAGATTCTCAATCAGGTTTACATCAGGACTCTGGGCTGCCATTTCATTCATTTTAGTGTTTTCAGCTTCAAGGAGCTGCTTTGCCATTTTTTATATTGTTCATCATGAAAACTGCTGGCTGATTAGGAAGAGCCACATTGCTGAAGGAGCTTCTGATTAACATTGGCATTCACTCTGCCAATAGAAATAGAAACATTGAATCATAAGCAACTTTCATTTCCCTGATAATTATCAGCTTTTATCAAAATACTGTATGTCTTGTTCCACTAATTAGAAGTAAATAATTTAGATTTTTTTTGCCATGCGGCAACAGCATCAAGAGCATTTTATCAGTTCCATTAAACATATACGGTGAATCTGATGTCCCCTTATGAGTGGTTTATTTCATAACACTCCATGCTCTTATTTCCTAGTAACCGGTGAAGGTTACCATAGCAACATATTGACGTATTTTAGGATCCAGAAATAGAAAGAAAACAAGAAGGAAGTTGTCCCAGGCCGTGTGTCTGTTCCTCAGAGTAACAAACGTTTTTGCAAGGATGTACCATTTGCTTTTAATCTTAACCCTTTTGAAATAAATGCTTCTCTTGTATCTTTAGTCATTTTTATGCAGTATATATGACTGAGTGACAAACAGAAAAAAATGTGATCTGAAACTCTCGTACATGTTAATCACAACAGCAGGAGTGAGTCAGAATCTATTCATAGTCTAAAAAAATGCAGCTCACGCCTGCAAGAGAATGCTCATGAATTAAAAAATATAGTGTACATGCTTCTATAAATAAAACACTCTGCCCACTCTTTAAGCAAGACGTCTGCCCATTTTGTACAGATACTGCAGCAATAAGACTCCTAAAGGTCTTTTATTGATGTTGCAAACATCTATGTGTTTTTTTTAATCTAGCAAAACATTATCTAATGCAAATGGCATTTGTCCAAATAGTTTAAAGGGCAACTGTTAGCAAATCGAAACCACTCTCATGCTCTAGAACAACGGTGTTTTAAGAGCAAGAACACTGTCTATTGCACGATCGTTTGCATGACCAAATAAATTACCGTAAATTTCTCAAGTTTGTTTCATGGTATTTCAAACACATTGCAAAGGTTGGATCCTTATGCAAGGAGGTCAGATCCTTACGCAAGGAGAAACACAAAGAGAGGAAAAACATCAGTGATTCACACTCTTTTTCCAAGAACAATAGAAGTTCACACTGCCTTTCAGTGTGCAAGCTGAATTAAAGCAATTGTGTTCGGGCTGTTACATAAACTGAGATAATGTAGAGATTACTATAGGCAGCTTTGTGTGGATGCATTGGTTAAGCCTGAGAAACAAAGCATTTGCTAGTGCAACCTACAGTATGTCATTTGTCCCAATTAGAATTAGATACAAGTGTGTATATGCTGATTGTGGAATGTGTTGCTTATTTATTTTGTTATTAATACAGTGTACAACAGTTCTAAAAATGTAAGGTTTATGTAATTTTATCCCTTGTGATAAATGTCCTGTACGACCTTATTTGATCTTATTTGTCTTGTTAGACACTATTTTTTTTTAAACAATGTTTCTTTGTCCTGTAGGATCAGATTTGATTGTTGGAGAGCTTTTTTTAATGGGTGCTTAAATGAGTCCTAAATGAGTCTTGGACTTATTTGGTCAAAAGTGACAATTTTTTGAAACTGAGATTGAAACACGAACTTAAATATGAATAGGCTTTGCATTTATGTATGGTTTGTTAGGATAGGATGATATTTTGTCGAGGTGAAACTACTTGCATATTTGGAATATGATCAAATATTAAAAAAACTCAAATCTAAAACAATATTGCCTACAATAATTATACACCAGTCAATTATACAACAGTCAAACTGTGTACATGTGCCACACCCATATCACCTTGCAGCCCAAGACCGGTTACCCACTGAAGCTAAGCAGGGCTGAGCCTGGTCAGTACACTGAAAAAATTATACAAAGATGATTCCTTGGATTTACTAAAATATTTTAAGTTAAGTGGTTGTAAACAATTTATTTGGGCTAAATTTAAACAAACAAATTAAGTTAAATGTTACTAAATTAAATTAGTTTGTTTAAATTCCACCCATGTAAATTGTTTGCATCAGTTTTGCAGACATAATTTTTTTCAGTGTACCTGGGTGGAAGACCACATGGGAAAACAAGATTGCTGTTGGAAGTGGTGTTAGTGAGGCCAGCAGAGGGCGCTCAACCTGTGGTTTGTGTGAGTGCTAATGCCCCAGTAAAGTAAAAGGGACACTATACTGTCAGTGAGCGCCGTCTTTTGGATGAGACGTTAAACCGAGGTCCTGACTCTCTGTGGTCTACTCTGCAAAGAGTAGCAGTGTAACCCCAGTGTCCTGGCCAAATTCCCTCCGCCTCCCAATCATCCCCATCCACCGAATTGGCTCTATCACTGTCTCTCCATGCACAAATCGCTAGCCTATGGTGAGCGCACTGGTGCCGTTGTCCTGTGGCTGCTGTCGCATCATCCAAGTGGATGCTGCACACTGGTAGAGGTGTGGAGAGACCCCCCTCATAATTGTGACGTGCTTTAAATGTGTATGGACATACATGATAAATGCACTATATAAATACACATTACATTACATGTGCACCTTTTTGACTGTGTACTTGTCTATTTGTGTCTACATATCTGTGTAATGTGTGTTTTTCTTTTACGTATTTATTGTCTTTCACATTTATTGTCTTTCACACATTTGTCTAAATGAAGTGCTTAATGTGCATTACTAATCAAAATTTAAGTTGATATATTTGCTGTAGGAAAGTTAGAAAGTGTTTATGGAACATAATCTTGACTAAATATCTTTGACTAGAAAATCTGTCATTTTGATCCATACAGTATATCTTTTGATATTGCCAAAATTATACCCATGTGACTGATTTTGTGGTCCACAGTGAAATTTTAATAATATATCATAAAATTGTTAAGACCATGTTGTAAACATCTAAATCGGTATTGTAAGTTAAGTCAAAGTCAAAGATAAAAAAAAAAAAAAAAAAAAAAACTTTCTTATAAGGTCAAGACAAGTCAATCATTTATATAGCACTTTATACAATGTATATTATTGTAAGGTGGCTTGGTATATTTATAAAAACATGGTGAATGAGCATCATCACTCTCCCCCCTCCTGACTAGGACGTAAAGAAATATGTACAGAAATAGTTTTATTTGCACAAACATATACTTCAGAATCGTTCTTTTATTTTAGTACACCATTTGCAGCATTTTATTGCTTCACAGATATTGCTTCATGATGTTGCTTCATAGTTTGATTTAAGCTTCTTTGCTTCAAATAAAAGGCCTTTAAGTAATGATTCATCTCAGAGCTGACAGGTTTAAGGGCAAGAAATGTTTTTGAAAACATTAATCAGTGAAACATAAAAACCAAGGCTACTGAAAAAGCTGCATTGTGCACTACTGAAACCACTGATCTCATGTCTTTGCATTTCATCCAATATTGTGTATATACGTATATATTGAACTTGTTAAAGAGACAGTCCAGCCAAAACAGAAGATTGGAAAACAGAAGATTTTTGGGATTTATTGGAAAGCAAGATTTTCTGAAGAATGTTGCAGACAAGCAGCCATTGACATCCATAGTAGAACAAAAATGCTATGGAAGTCAATGGCTGTTGCTTTACAGCACTCTTTGAAATATCTTTTGTGCTCAACAGAAGAAACTTAAACAGTTTTGAAACAAGTGGAGGATGAGTAAATGATGAGAGAATTTTCATTTGAGGTGAATTATAACTTTAAGCACAGTGTTTGCTTTCTATAAAACTTTTTTTATAAAAAAAGTATTATTTACTTAAGGCAAGCAAACCCATTGTAACTTTACATTGATTTGATTTTCATAATTATACACAGTTAATTTAAGTCAACAAAGTTATACCATTTTTTGTGACAAACTAATTGCTTAGGATGCATTTTTCCCAGGTGTTATTCTCATAACTGTTCATTTTTGACACTGTATATTCAAGTTTCACTGCTGAAAATATTGATAATACCGTATCTCAGACACAAAACACAACTACAGTAGTCAGATCAATTAAAACTAAGGCAGCTTTATCCTTTACACCCAAACACACACATTAAAATTGTGCTGAAAGTGGTTGTTTGACTCATAATAGTGCTGAAAGTGGTTGTTTGACTCATAATAATAGGGGAACCACTTTAAGTGCTACATCAGCTATATCTTTAAAAATTGTTATCTATGAGCAATGTTTTAGAAACAAATTTCGGCAGAAGCACGGTCAGTTTTGATGAGGCTAATTCATTATTGACAATCATTCTATTACCCAGTGAGCTCAAGACCAAACCCCTATAAATAGTCAAACACGTCAGACCTCTGTTTCCTCTTGCATCCCTCCACCCCAACTCCACACTATTAAACCCGATACCTACAGAAATCTGGGAGGGGGGCATTCTGGAGTCGGGCTAGACACTGTGCTCAGACCACTATTTCGCTATCCTGATAAGGGGAACAACACGTTAGGGTGTCTTACCCAGCTCAGAGACCTCTCCCCGGACAGTAAATGTACATATTCTCTTCAGTCAAATATCTGTGAGATGTAAACTCGTGAAATATCTTTAAAGACGGTCCTGCTGTATGTACACATCCCACAAAGACTGCTGATTCACTGGGATTTAAACGACAATCACAACCTTTTCTATGAACACTTGAGCACTTAACAAAAAATAAATAAATCCACCTCCTTACTCTAGCTCCAACTTCTCTGAGCACTAACAGTTTCTTTGTAAAAGTAGCACATCTTGTGTGCATTGCCTCTTCATGTTGAATCTGCCTGTAAGTTGCTTTGGACAGAATTGTCTGCTAAATGACTAAATGTAAATGTCAACCACCCCAAAGAACAACTAAAGAACTATCACTAGTACTATAGACCAGTGATTCCCAACCCTATTCCTGGAGGCATACCGACAGTACATATTGTCCGCGAACGCAAATGACCTTTAGTATACTACCAGCAGTATGGATGCTACTAACACACTAAATACTGTGGCACCCATCAAATTAAAAAAGGCTAGAGAGAATAAAACTACATCATGGTATAACAGTCATACTTGTGCTCTCAAAACAGCAACTCGTGCCCTGGAACGTGAGTGGAAAAACTACTTTCCGCATATGAACACTGTTTTTGAAGTGTTTCAGTCAGGTTTCAGGCCTCATCACAGTACAGAAACCGCATTAGTGAAAATAACCAACGTTTTACTCTTAGCTGCTGACCAAGCGTGCATCTCGTTATTAGTTTTACTTGATCTTAGTGCTGCATTTGACACCATCGACCACAATATCCTCATAGATCGCTTGAGTTCTACAGGTGTCCAGGGACAGGCTCTACAATGGTTTAAGTCATACTTAACTGACCGTTACCAGTTTGTCAATATAAATGGACAGCTTTCAAAAGTCAGGCCAGTAAAGTATGGGGTGCCTCAAGGATCAGTTTTAGGCCCTTTGCTACCCCTGGGAGACATTATTAGAAGACACGGGATCAGCTTTCACTGATATGCAAATGATACCCAATTATATATTTCAACAAAACCTGATGAGACATCTGAACTGTCTAAGCTAACGGAGTGTATTAATGATGTTAAAGACTGGATGACCAACAATTTTCTTCTCTTAAACTCAGACTAAACAGAATTATTACTTATTGGGCCTAAATCCTGTACACTACTGTAAAAGATCTGGGCATTGTATTAGACAGCAATTTATCTTTTGAAAATCATATCTCCCATGTCACAAAAACCGCCTTCTTTCATCTGAGAAATATCGTTAAGTTACGAAATATGCCATCCCTTTCAGATGCAGAAAAGCTAGTTCATGCTTTTATGACTTCTAGGCTGGATTACTGTAATGCTCTGTTCGCTGGTTGCCCAGCATCCTCTATTAATAAACTTCAGCTAGTACAAAATGCAGCTGCTTAAATGAGCTCTTACCAGGTCTAGAAAATATGATCATATCATCCCCAATTTTATTCTCCTTACACTGGCTGACTGTTAAGTTCCGTATTGATTACAATATATTGCTTACCTATAAAGCTTTAAATAATCTAGCTCGTGTTTATCTAACTAACCTTCTGTCTCGCTACAATTCAACCCGCTCTTTAAGATCTCAAAACGCAGGGCTTCTAGTAGTACCCAGAATAGCAAAGTCAAGTAAAGGAGGTCAAGCCTTCTCATTTATGGCTCCTAAACTCTGGAATAGCCTTCCTGATAATGTCCGAGGCTCAGACACACTCTCTCAGTTTAAAACTAGATTAAAGACCTATCTTTTTAGTAAAGCATACACTCAATGCATTGCATAATGGTATGATGCATGAGTGTGCTCCACACAGGTGAGCGGGCTTGACAACCACCTGTAGAACACACTCCTCCTGTCTTAATGCACCAGACATTGTGTTAGAAACTCTCATATGCTTTACATGTTTGTTTCTATGTTTGTTTATATAACTGCTATTTTCATCTATAACAATCCATTTTTGCATCTGGTTTAAATACACTATGAACAGCAGCTACGCTAATTATTTTCTTTATTTTCTATTTTCACCTGGGGATACTCATCCCGAGGTCCCTACAGATTATGCAGCACCATTGATGCGATCCAAGACCTGTGAAGAGATGATTCCAAGGTATCCTGGACCAGGCCGTATCCTGAGCTGATGCTGTGGTAGTCATGGAGGAATGGAGTGCATGAGACTGATTCCTGAAAGGCTACAGTGACAAACGAGTCAAACGCATTGTTCCTGTGGGCCAGCCTGACCTCCCGCCGGTGTCCTACCCACACCAGCAGCTTTCCCACGATGGATGTCCAGCTTCTCCAGCCTCTGGCATCTAGACTACAGCTCCACACAGGAAGTTTAGCCAGAAGAATAATGATCGTGCCCAACAGAGACACAATCCTTTTTTTCTCACCACTGTTGCCACTGGCTTGCTCGGATCGGAAATTGTGGAGCTGTGCTTTGATGGATTTACTCTTCAGTGTTTGAACTTTGAGCAGCGAAATTTAAATCACACTGAACTGAACTAAACTGAACTTCAACTCTGAAATCTGGACTTTGCTAGAACATGTTAAGCTGCTTTGACACAATCTACATTGTAAAAAGCGCTATATAAATAAACTTGAAATTAGTTTAATATTTTGGATGCCTCCCTTATTTAACCCATTCATTTTAGGTTTTGGAGTCTCTTATAATGCTCTGATGAGCTGATTCAGGTGTGTTTGATTAGGAATAAGTTGTGTACTGTTGTTGTGCCTTCAGGAACAAGGTTGGAAAACACTGCTATAGACCACTTACAATTGGTTCCCAATTATGAGCCAAAACTATAATTACGAGCCAAAGAATCACTTAAATCAGTGTTTCTCAACCACGTTCCTGGAGGACCACCAGCTCGGCACATTTACTATGTCTCCTTGGGTCATCAAAACATGCAGTGTTGGTGGTCCTCCACGAACATGGTTGAGAAACACTGACTTACCATAAAGAACCACTGAAAAAAAAAATTTTTAGTGTACAAAATGAATACTTCACTTAATGTCAAAGAATCTCCATCTATTCTCAGACTTATGTTATCTCTGACTCTGAGTAAAGGCCTTTTACTTGTTTAAAACTGACTTCTTTAAAACTATTGGCATTCCAAAAGTCCTAATAAAACTTGCTATTACGATATGCAAACCCACTTCTTTATGTAAGATGAGTTAATGCATAACTATTTAGGAATGTCATAGGAAATGCGGTGGCTATGTCTCGACTGTTTTCTGAATTGGATCAGTGAGGATTGTCACATTGGCATATTTGTCATGCCTCGAGTGTTCAGCGCGCCTCTTTCATCACAGAGATAATGCTGTTTGTATGTTTACCAGGTAGACTGAGGTTAAGCAGCTAAGTGTGTCAATGTGTTAAAGCCTGAGCCGGTCTGGATTAACTCTGTGCACCTGCTACAGCTCAAACACACACACAAGCACGCACGCACAAACACAAAGACAGGATTTATAGAACATCCTACTTATTTAAAATACTTATTTTTTTAATCTTGGCATAGACTTTTTCATGCAAAAATATAATATTAATGAAATGTCTCTTTCACTTAAAAATGACTTTTGCTGCTTGTTCAAACTACTTATTTAGAATCAACTGAAACAATTCTTAAGGTTTTTGGGGTACAACTAAATTGTTTTATGTTCAGTCCACTTAAATTTCTAAAAACAATCAAGTTAACTTAATTTGTGTTGAGAATGCATGAAGGAATTGTGTTGAAACAAGCATTTTTTACATAAATGCTTACAAATGTAGAGCATTTGAACATTTGCATAACTAAATCTAATGATGCACTTGCCAGAGCAAGCACATGATTTAATATGAATTACTAAACAAAAATGTGTATTTAATAAGGTTAAAGGTTATGTAAGGACACTGTTAACTCATTTACTGGTCTCACTGTACCACAGAGCAAGATAAGTGACCTTTCCCCCAGTTTTTCTGCCTGCAAATGGCTGTTGTTAGTGACAGTCAAGCATGGCCACGGGGAAACATTTAAGTTTAGCATAACTTTAACCATAGAGAAAATGTACAGTACATCTTTCAGTGATGAGTATCAATACTGAATGTTTGTTTTGAAAACAAAGATCAGGGATGACAATACTGTGAACTAAGTAATACTGTGAAGGAAAATCTATAAATAAATAAATATCTTTATATTATATCTATTCATTTAATATAAATATCTCAGTAAACTGATGAAATGGATTAACCATTTTCGACTCTCATCAACTCTTAAGACTTTTTTCTGAAGGCACATAGCATTTTAATAACTCAGAGTATGTTGTCCATGGTAAGGAACATTTTGATTTAGTTTTCATGAATGTACATTTAAATTAACACCAATCTAGAACCTTCATTTTTTATGAATCTAATATTGTAATGCATAGAATTCACTTATTTGACACAATGAATCCACAAGATTTGGAATGAATCCACAAGACAATGAATCGGAAAAGATTTACTGATAATAATATTGTATGCCAACCTGACTTCACAAAGTAGGACATGTTTCTGGATTATCATCTATGTTGATCCTGGAACAACATTCCAATCAGCCAATCAGAATTAAGGGATCAGTTTACCGTTTAGGCTTACAGTTAGGTTTATGCACTTCTACATGATTGTTATCCAACTATTATTCCCCTCTGATTTTGAGAATAATTTACAGTTATGGTTGGGTTTAGGAGTAGGGAATAGGTATGGATTACATTTTACAACAAAAATTATGTTCCAGGACCAACATGGATGTTAATCCAGGATCACATTGTATTTGGCAAAATCATGAAGTGCATTGCTGTACATGAATATACTTAATAAAATGTATTAAACAAAAGCATAGTACATTTCTTCTGTTGTTGTTAAATGCTTGATTCTGGTTGACAAATGAACGTGTGCAGCTGTTTAGACGAAAATGCACAGTTCAAATCAGTTAATCCTTATATATTAATTACTTAAACATACATCTTTTACTCGACACAAATATGGTTACAAAAGATTTTAAGATTAGCTTTTTATAATCCATATGATGGACTTTTATGGTACTTTCACTTTTATGGAGTTAAAGGTGCCATATAGTGCATTGATTGAATGTTAAATTGTACTCTTATGTCTACATAGTAGGTATGTGGCTTAGGTAAATGTACAAATCCAGCAGAAATGATGTTATGCCCATTTACAAATCTATAAAATAGCTCTATAATGGAAATCTTGGTTTTGCCTATATTCGGAATGGTCATGAATATTAATGATGAGCTGTGCTGTGATTGGCTTTCAAACTGTGGACCAGGATTTTCATTATACACTCAAATTTTGCTGCTTTTTCAAACTACTTATGCAAAATAAGCTGAAACAACACAATTCTTGAGATTCTGTTGGTACAACTTAATTGTTTTATGTTCAATCCACTTAAATTTATGTGAACAACCTGAATGAATTGTGTGGAACCCATCATGTTTTACAGTGTATGTTTACATATATATGCTTAAGTGACATTAACGTTTTAGAGTGTTATTTGATTTGGTAGAAGCTATTATATTGTTTATTATTATATTGCGTTAAACTATTAATAGCACTTTGGCAGAACAAGAGTGCATTTTTATGATTGCACTGCCCAGATTATCCCATGCCAAGCTCAAGCTACTATATAATACCATGTAAAACCCCATTTAGTGTCAGTTTCTGCCACAGATGGCCCTGATCTGATCACTCTCAAATGCAGTGTGAAAACACTCTGGCTTCCCGCAGATCAAGAGCAAGAGGTTACACACTGCTTAGAAGACAACAAACATGCTATAATCAGCAGGGTTTGCTTGTTTGTTTGTCTCATCCAGACAAACGCACTGCTGTTCCTCATGGCATGAAACACAAACATGCATGCTGTCAGTTTTGTTTTACAGTACTTCAGTGCTTGTAAGAGCTGTTGTGTAAGCTGTGCACAAACTGTCTGATCAGTAGTGCGTGTGGAGGCCAGGGTAAATGAGATTTACGTGTTAAGATTGGATTAAAAAGGACAGAACAAAAAAAAAAAACTATGTTTGTGGGTATTGCAGATATTTGGCTATGATAACTGGAATCCTTGCATTTCTTCAACATATCTATACAAATCAAGGGTGAGTAAATGATGACAAGTTTCATTTTTGTGTTAACTATCCCTTTAAAAAAAAACAACTGGAGTAATGTTTTCACAGATAAACATGTGAGCAAAACAAGCAGATTATAATATTAAAAATATGAGCATTGTATTCAATTCAATTTCATTTGTATAGCGCTTTTAACAATATTTATCAATATTTTTAACAATATTTATATTTAAAATAAAGACTAAAGCAATAAAATTCATATTTATCATTTTTTAAAAACACATTTATTGAAATTAACAATTTAAGTTATATTTTCCAGAACTTGTCTTGCCATTTGTTTTCCGTATTTGCTTATCTGTTTTTAAATTTTACCTGATATTGAAGTTCTTTTTAATATTTATGGTTGTAAAGCCCTTTAAGTTGCATGTTATGTAGAAAAAGTGCTATACAAATTAAATGCATTATTATTATTATTATTATTATTACTACCATTATGCATTTTATGCAAATGATTTATTATTATCATTACTATTATTATTATGTATTTTATACAAATGCATTATTATTACTATTATTATTATGTATTTTATGCAAATGCATTATTATTATTATTATTATTATTATTATTATTATTATTATTATTATCATAATAATCATCATCATTATTGTGCATTATTATGCAAATGCATTATTATTATTATTCATATTATTATGACTACTACTACCACAATTTCTGCTATGGCTGAATGTTTCTTTGTTTTAGAAACTTTATTTTAAAGAGTGAATCCACTGATCATGTGGCAATATTGCATTAGGTGATACTTTGACCATGGTACTGAATAATAATTACCATATTTGTGACCCTTGACCTCTTATGTTGCATATTTATCGCAATAGCCAAAAACTTCCTGTTCCTGTTTACTTACATTGTTTTAAAGCAGTCCTTATAACATACATGTATGCCTATATCAAAGAGTGCTTTATAGCTTTGTTGTAGCATTTACCTCCGTATAGCTACCTTACAGAAAAAAACGGACAGGCACTAGTCTAAATATAGTCCCTGTACACTTGGGGACAACAGTCGGTTTTTAGGACACGCGAGGACAAGGAAGAGGGCGGGGGAATTGAGCAATATTACTTAATGCTTTCGAAAAGATTATTCTGACGACAACTGCAGCGAGCGAGAGATTATAGAGAAGAGGCGGTGCAGCGGCACAGTGGAGGCGGTGCGTTCATACACACACACACACACACTCATACACACACGTGGTTCAGCCGGGGTGATGGAGCGTCCTCGACTGAACCTGATGGAGCAAAGACACAAATAGGGGCCGCGCGGTTGCAGGAGGAACAGACACGATAGGATTGAACGGCGATAGGAGGCTGTGGGACTTGAATCAAGCGAAAACACAACACCGTTTGTGGTTGTTTATATATCGTTGTTTTAATTTTTCTGAGGAAAAAACCTTCGAGTGTTCAACCGGATTGAACGAAGAACTGAAGACATTCCGGACAGAATTACGCGGCGATTTATAATGGTAACGTGCAGTTTTTTGGGGTCATTTTATATTAAAATTACATTTGTATATGTTTGATAATGCTCATATATCTGTGTATAGAAGTTTAAAGCGATGTATCTGACAGCCAGTAAAAGTTCAACGACTTGTCTTAAAGTTGTTTTAATAGAGAAAGTAAGCCTTCATGTTTGATTTGTACAAATACATAAAATAAAAGTGTGGGAAGGTTGTAGGCTATCTCCTTATCCAGTGTAGGCTATTAAAAGATGCATAAACATTGTTGTCAAGATGGTCCAGGACATATTTGTACCAAAGTATTATTTCTGATAATGTAATATTATGCAATACTAGTAGATGTGTTTGCAATGTAGGCTACTCGGGACACTTTGGATCAGATTGTTTAACTTTATATTGATCTTTACAATTGATTTAACACTTTCACTTTTAATTATGCATTTAAAACATTAAAGTTGCATAAGTCCGTTGCGAAATGTTCGCTTTTCCCATTTGTTTAGTTTCAACTTTTATATGAATGTTATGTAAAATGTTTAAATGAATGTACAGATGCAAATATAGCTAAATTAATTGTTTAATGAATGATTCCGATGTTACACAAACAAATCTGATGTAACTGTGTTGAGTAAGCTTGGATTCCATAATGAAAGTGACTCACTGGGACAGGAAGACGATAAAACTCACACGCACACACACACACACACACACACACACACACACACACACACACACACACACACAAGCTGTTCCGCAAATAGGTCAACAGAGGAATTCAGGGCAGGCTTTCTGTTTTAGATGAAGTAGGTTGCTTACTGTTGTTAAAATTAATGCTCTGTGAGATGCAGGCAAAAGGGCTAAATGTTTAACTCGACAAGTGGGAATGTTTATTTGATGATGTCACTTTGCGTAAGATGGCTATATAACCGTGCATTTGTTAACCTGATATCATGTGGTGTGTAGTACGAACGGTCTGTGCTTTGCCACTGGGAGGTAATGAGGTTGCATAACATTGTGTTGTAACTGATCTTACGTAACTAAAGGGATATCATTGTGTTCTTTCTGCCACCAGGTGGAGCCACTACTGCGTCAATAACATCTGAAGTTGACCTGAAAACCACTCACTGAACTACCACACAGCACATTGAACAAGAAAGCCTCAAGATGTTTGAAGAGTCATCTCAGGAGATGAGGGTGTTAAATGCAGCCACTCCCAGTAGCACAATGTCTTTTACAGATGAAGCGGTGTCCATACTGACATCAAGCAGTTTGCTTGCACGCTCACTTCTAGGCCGAACATCAGCACTTAAACGCAAAGATGTCAGTCCAGCAAGCATCTCCTCAGCGAGACGCAAGCGAGAGTTTATTCCCCATGAAAAGAAAGACGATGGCTACTGGGACAAGCGCAAGAAAAACAACGAAGCCGCAAAGCGTTCTCGTGAGAAACGGCGTGTAAATGACATGGTGTTAGAAAACCGTGTGCTTGCATTACTCGAGGAGAACGCAAGACTGCGAGCAGAACTTCTGGCACTGAAATTCCGCTTCGGTCTCATTAAAGATCCCTCAAACGCTTCGATACTTCCGCTCACAACAGGAAACTGCGTCCCACAACCTTCAGCGCAGCATTACTACCTTCCACGTGGTGATGGCGTTCACCATACTGGCCCGATGCTGTCAAATCAATCCCCCACACAAAGTGCACCACCATCCGGCCGAAGCATCAGAGATACGAGCAGCATGTCTGAAGATTCGGGTTTCTCTACACCCGGTGGCTCCAGTGTGGGCAGTCCTGTGTTCTTCGAGGACAGATTAAGCGATCATGGAAAACTGTCCCCACATCGAGCAGATGAGCTCTGCTACGAGTCACATCACTCCCCATCTGGAGTTTTAGCAGTGGGAAATCACAACATGCCATCCAACAGGCTTGAGCCGGTGGATGGCATGAAGAGTTTACCACACAAGCTACGGTTCAAATCTCCGGGGGGTGGCGACTGTGAAAATCCCGGAGATCGGCAAAGTGCTGCAATCCCAATGGCCAATGCTAGAGTTCACAGCTATACACATGAAGGAGCGGGTTACTGGACACCTCATGATGGAGAAGATGCTCGGAAATCGATCCAGCAGCAACATGTGAATTACAGTCACAATGTGAATGCAAACGAATCGCAATATCAAGCAGAAAACAGCATGCTGAAATCTCAGCTCAGCTCTCTCAGCGAGGAAGTGGCCCAGCTCAAAAAGCTCTTCTCCGAGCAGCTGCTCACCAAAACGAATTAAGACATTGTAAAGCACTGCTAAAAATATCTCTTAATTAACAGTTTCCATTTTTTTGTTTGCCGTTTATTTATGGTAATGAATTGCATTATGGGATGTTTATCTCTGCTCTGTCGACTTTTGATGTTGAAAATTGCAACTTTTAGTGACATTTTAGTAGTTTGTAATAATATAATGGATAAGAAATTAGGGCTGCACAATATATGGTTTCAGCATCGATATCGCAATGTGTAAATGCTCAATAATCACATTGCAGAATCTGCAATGTCAGTTTAAGTTCAAATATAGTTTATTCATCCATTAGGATATATGAGTGGGATTATAGTTGACCACATTGTGAAGTTTAACCCTAAAAGTGTAAATGTTTTAATTTGCTTTGTTTATAATTCCCTTGACTGAGATATCAAGTGTATTTAAACCATTTGTGTATAAAAAAAATCATACCATTTTAATTAAAGATTGATTGTTTCTTTTTTTACACAACAAAGACTATGAAGTGTTTTTACATTTGATTATCTGATTTCTGTACCTGAATACAGTTCCAGAAAAACGTAAAATGCTATGTTTAATTTATGCCGATGATTTGTCCTACGAAATCATCCCAATAAATATAAAACTATGAATTCTTTCCAAATTGAGCTATACAAATCCTCTGGTGAAATGATATTCATATAGCAATATATAAACCGCAGAAAAACATAACATCTCAATGTCAGTTTTTGACCAATATCGTGCAGCCCTATAAGAAATAACATAGAGCAATACGTCTGTAAAATAACAGAAAATGCACTGGCAGTTTATTACAAGGTTTTTGTACCATAATATACAACACCAACGCAAACAATATATCACTTTAAACTATTTATAATGTCAATAAAAGTCACTTCTTTCTAACTTTTAAAGGCTAGAAGTTGTTGGAAGAAACAAAGTTGCCATAATGCAATTCAAAATCATGAATAAACCGGAACATGAATCACAAAATATGGAAAACTGCTTATTTACTGATGCTTTTACAGTGAGTGTGCACTGGAGCATTGCACTCATTCACAGTCGAACTCATGAACATCCATGAATGGAAAGAAAGCAGCATGTGCGTTACTACCTCTACCACGGTCGGTGTGATTCCACCAAGTAGGACTCAAGTAATTTCTGGATCAACATCTATCAACAACATTTCAACCAACCAATTTGATTTAAGGGATACGTTTACAGTTTATTGTTATTCAATGATTAATTCCATCTGATTTGGGGAATCATTTACAGTTAGGGTTAGGTTTAGGGGTATGGATTACATTTATTTAACAGGAATGATGTTCCAGGATCAACGTTGATGTTAAATCACTCTGTAAAAAAAAATCTGTTTCCGTATTTTGTGATTCACAAGCGTTTATTTACAGTTGTGAATTGCATTATGGGGCCTTGATCTCTGTTCTGTCGACTTTTGATGTTGAAAATTCAACTCTACGGTTTAATAAAGTGACTTTAATTGACTTTAGTAGTTTGAAATAATACAAAAAAAATGTATAAGAAATAATATAGAGAGAAATAAGTCTGTAAAATGTACTGGCAAGTTTATAACAAGGTATTTGCACTATAACATATGACACCAACCAAACAATATTTCACTTTAAACTATTACAAATGTTAATAAAAGTCAGTTTTTTGAACTTCTTAATGTTAAAAGTTGTTGATGGAAAGATCAAAGTCCCATAATGCAGTTCAAAAGCATAAATAAACTGGAGAAAATAAAAACATGCATCACATAATAAGGAAAACTGCTCATTTACAGTGCAGGATCGCATCCTACTTGGCAACATCACATCCTCCGCATCTTCACACTCGGTCAAAACCAAACAGACTTTGCATTTCCACCTTATTTTGCAATTCCCTATGAATATGTGTGACTTTTGATTTACTAGTCACTACAAGTAAATGACTAGCAGAATAAGTGGTGAAACTGTAAAACCGGTGTGTAGAGCTAAAATAACTGGAAGCGAATGATACCAGAAGCCTCATACATTCAATTTACTAATGGCTGTACCTGCTCTTACCTTATAAATAGGGTGGATTTTTATTTTATTATATGTTTTTGTTTTGTTGACCACGTCCTTGCAGGAGTATTCAGTGACAACACCTCACCTCAATTCGTTCAGTTGCTCTTTTTTCCTCAAACACTGTGATCTTGTTAAGACTCAGAGCTGTCTATCACTGTAAGTGTAAAACAAAGCATAACATTCTCCATCATTCCTTTAATACGTGCCAACACAATATCAGCACACACTTTGTCAGTGAATGAGGAGATTCACAATGAGCCGGAAAGTGTTCACACTGTAACGTTGCTCCTGTGGTTAAACCGTGACTCATGACACATGATGTGTAAGAAATAGATTTTACAACATCAGTAGTCCTGAGTGAAGCAGAACAGGAAACGCCAGGAAGGGGCAAATCAAATTATTATTATCGTCATGAACCGGTAGCAACTCAGCACTGAATGACTGCATCACATTTGTTTTTTTCCATACAGATCACTGCCATTGTCCGGACAAGGAGATTATCTAATTGAACTAAACTGTTACTCGCATTTTAATGGTGAATTTCTTGTCTTGTAAGTTCTTGTGTATTTGTACAGTGAACATACATATGTTTGTGTGAATAAATATTTTAACTGTTTATTTGCCTCTTTCGATCTATCTATCATATACATGCATATCTATCACATATATGCATATCTCTCTATCATATATATGCATATCTATCTATCTATCTATCTATCATATATATGCATATTTATCATATATGCAAATCCATCTGTCCATCTATCTATCTATCTGCAGTTATCATGAGGGACAACCAACAGTGCTTACACAATTTGTTTTTGTAACAAATTCTCGTGAATTAAAATGTGAGAGCTATCTCTGAATTACTTCCCAGAATGCCCCAGACGAACAGGTCTGGACATGAACAATTCTCATGGACCGTCACCGCTGCTGAATATACATCATGTTTTAAGACAAATAGGCAAATCCCTCAAGGCAATG
>CAIGQW010055694.1:2385110-2398197 GCA_903798125.1 Danio choprae | reverse complement strand
TTAGAGAATGCAGTTTGGAGTTTGACTGAAGCACATGCAAACCATGTTAAATGATATCATAGGAAATGTCGCTATATAAAGTTATTGTTTAATGTTTGTCAATGACATTCTCTCATTGGGGTATTAAATCCAATTGGGTTAGTAAGTTAATGCGGCTGTTGGGAAGGAAAAAATCCCGGACACACTTCTCGCTGTCACGTGTAGCCGTGCTCAGTAAAGGTTAACGCGGGTGTTTACGTTAGAGGAGTTAGAGCAGTTAACTCTTTCCTGGTACCAACTGGCGACTATGAAACTTTCTTGCGTTATCTAAAGCAAAGTCTAAAAAATAACTTGCATGTATTTTCTTGCATGTAAAATATAATCAAGTACAAGTCTGAATCATGCCATGCTTGCACATAAAAGTTTGTTCGTTGTATTCATATGCATCAAGATTTTTTTTATCTTGGTTCACAGTGTGCCGGTTATCAAATGCCGGTAAATATCAGATAAATATCAAGCGATTAGATAAATGTCAAGCGAATCGCAAATATCTCGTAAATAGGATGATTAAACAATTTCTCTAATGTTGTGCATGTTCCGTCCAATAGTAAACGTGTTACCATTGTGTTGTATAGGCTATATGGAGTTGTGCATTAATTATGGTGATCAGACCTTTCCAAATTTGCATATATATATATATATATTCAACTTAGCATATTTGTCTAACAACTGATTTCAAACTAATTTCATCTATGATTACAGGTATAATCATTGTTTGAGTTACACATTTTTGTTTCTGATCAAACTTTTGGATCACAAATGTTAGAGATCAACACAAGCGTAGTAAGCAAACATTGACTGTAGGGTTCAGTGAAAAGGAGTCAAGCATGCCTAAAATGTGAGATTACTTGACTACTTGTAGTTTTGTTTGGATATAATGCAGACTTTGTGTTAAGAATTACATAATTGAGAGAATGAAAAGTCGCGAAATAAATAAAACAGGGTTTTTAAGGGAACGGGGGCATCAGACAAACGGCTTTGTGTGCCAGCGCAGAATGTAGGTCATAAACCTGGAGAAAACACACCCTCGTCTGCCATAACAAAGAACAAAGATGCTGCCAGTTTACAGACCTATGCAGGAAAATTCGACATATGGAGCAACCATAAGAGTGATGCAGAATCTTTAGCAGAGTCTTTCAGATTACAATAAAATAAAAAATAGTTGCAATAGGTGACTGTGTTTAATGACCTCTAAGCAATAAACAACTTGTAGATTTCTTATAATGAAAGAAAAAGGAAGATAGGGAGGAGGCGGGCTATTATTGTGCTTATGTGGCTAACAGGGAGAGGCGAATTACCATTTAGTTTTGTGGGGCAGGAGAGCACATGTGACTGCCCAAACACATGGACTTGGTCAAAGCATTTATTTTTTTCAACAGAGGATGATATGAGTGTGTGTTTATAGAAAGAGTTTGCCTGGAACTCCTCCCGCTTGTCCAAGGCCTGCCCTCGTCCTACTGGAGCAGATAAACCCGGGCGTGGAATTCAGAGACAAAAAAAGCTCCCAACCCACGTGCCGAATATTACATTCTGCCCCAGGGTCAATTACATGGCCACAATGAAATCCAGCACCCCAGCCTCCCCTCCCATTATTTCCATTACCGAAATGGCTGTAAAGCAACACATGAAACATTTGAGCTGAATTATAGTTTCCAGGCCTCGCCCGATTTAAGACTATACAGTGGGCCAGACGTGCTATTTCTTCTCTAATGAGAGCTCACGTGCACAAGATGTAACCCATGTCACATATATAGGGCAAATTAAAGTGTTTTATTGGACTATTACAATTTTGAGCTTAGCTAGTTGCAGGTCATTCAGCGAAGATAATTATTTCATTAATCCACTTGCCATGGTAATCAATAACGTTTTTGAGTAACAAGTGAGTCATGGGTCATTTTAATAGTTGCCGTTTCAGTAGTTCAGATTTTTATCATCAGTTGCTAATGTTAGAAGATAAAGGTTAGGGATTTAGGGGTATGGGTGACAGATTAAACTCATCCACCATCATTAATACTCTACTAACGTCTCTTAATTGTAATATTTTAAGTGAAAGAGGCATGGTAGCATTTAAATTAAGTGTATTTTTAATGAAAAGTTTTAAAACTTTCGTTACATCATTACCGCGTCATTACAACAATAGTAATTATTCAGCCCTTGCAATGATCTGAATTCAATGATCAAAATTTATTAAAGATTTTTCATCTGGAAAAAAGTTTTTCTTTTTATTTTGTTAGGGCATCTTGAAAAGCTCCCTTGTGTTTGTGTAGCTGCCATTCAATAAATTGCCTGCAAGCATCAATACAAGGCTTTTTTCCTGTATTCCCCTTATGCCCTTCTTCTTCCATTTATCCTCGATCCATTCCTTACCTCTTTATTTTTAGCAAACTCTTTAATTCCCTTGCCCTTTCTGTCTCCGACTCTCACTCTCGTGATGCCTGTTGCACTCCTGACCTATATTTGAGCACAAGGGAAAAGATCCAGTTTTTTCCGCTCGCTAGCCGCTCGGTTTCTAGGTCAGTGGGTCATTCAGGGAAGGAGTCACTTTTCATATACAAATGAGTACCTGATTAACATCCCTTACATTTCATTAACACTGTGGTTTATTCACATATTTAATATTTATTTATTTCAGTGTACACTAGTTAAAGGAGGAAGGGTTGACAGCTTTGGCCAGACTCATTCCTATTTTATTACCAGCTAAAACCAGAGAGTTTAGATTGAAGCCAATAGAGGAGATTTAAGCTGTCTGTAATTACGTAATGTTCCCTCAGATGTCTGAAATGAGGAGAACATAAAAAGGGGCAGCCAGATAATGGGATTACGCTGCATTCAATCTGGCTAATTTCTGATCCAGATGTCAATGCTACAGAGGCATGTTACGGTTATAGATATGCAAATATGGGCTGAATTAAGGGTCTCTTTTACTGCTGCTCCTTAAAGCGATAGTTCACCCAAAAATGAAAATTTACTCACTATTCATTTCAAACCTTTATGAGTTTCTTTATTCTGTTGAACACAAAATATGATAATTTGAAAAAGCTGAATACCTGTAACCCTTGACATGCATAGTAAGAAATACAAATGCTATGCAAGTCAATAATAACAGGTTTCTTTAAAATACCTTCTTTTGTGTTCAACCAAAGAAAGAAACGGGTTTGGAAAAAGTGGTTACATTTTCATCAATTTAAAAAGGATAAAAATAGAAGTGACTAGTAGAAAATGTACTTCTGAACTACAGTAGTCAACATTTAAATTGGATCCAAACCTTTCATCAAAGTTCTCAAACTATTCACCACCTATTCTTGTCTTAGGTCCAATTTGAAAAATTTTTTTGCTCCACTTCGAATGTTGACTACTGTATATTTCCTGTATATATCGGTGTATATATACTCCGATATTCTTTATACTGCTATAAACTGAGAGAGTCAAAGTATATCTGAGAGTATCAGCTGCTGGCATTTGACGCTGAGACCAGATTTGTAGCAAAACTGATAGGCGCAAATTTGCATAAAGCAAAATTGGGTCTTTGCATCTGAACAACCTGACATTGCAACGTAGTTATGGCTCAGTCTAGGTCATGATGGGATCACAGTGATGTGGAATTGCCCACTGGGTTAACCATCACCGGTGACTCTGCTTTTCCATTAGTGTTTACTCTTAGATGGCTGAAACAGTTACCACCCCTGGATCTGAACTCACGTTGATGGAATGTTCCTCTGCTCCCCTTTTTTCCAGAAAAGCCTGACCCATATTGCAAAGCTCCCAATCGCCAGATCATAAAACATGACTTGCCTTCTGCCTGACCTCAGTTTATCTGCTATTATAGTAATTCTGCCCTCTAATAGTAATTGAGGTTTTTATGCTTCTCATTTATCAGCTAACGTATGCTTTTTCAATATTTTCCTGGGAAGTCTTTTAATGAATAGTCATTAAAGAAAAGCAAGCATTAATGTTTTTGAATTCAGTACTGCAAATTGGAGCACCAGACCGTTTGGATTGTGAAACCAGGAGATGTGTTGTAACATTTGATCTTAATGTTTCAAAAGCTGAAACATCTCACACAGTTTCCTTCAGAGCAGATGATGTAATACTGGATATGGTTTCAAAATGTTAAACCACATGTGTTTATTAGTAATGCTTAACAGATGTGAATTCATGTTTGCAGTCTTGATAGAAATCTGTGCAAGGGTGACGCTCAACTTGTGTCAGAAAGAGGAAACTAATCTTAAGTAATTTTCTTGGTCCTTATTGAACAAAAATGTAGTTTGGGCAATCTCTGAATGCATTCTTAACCATGTTTCCTTTGCATAATGTCTAGCCAGAGAGTAAAGGTTAAGGGTCGCAGACAGAAATCAATAGCAGGGGTTAGCAGGTCAGACAGTGGTTACCGGGCAACAGAAAGTATTCGGTGGTTCTCAAGGTTGAGTAGATGCAGCAATAGAACATGACAAAGAAACGGCTAAACATTCCACTTCCAAATATTCTAATTACCCAGCCATAAAGAGAGGTGTGGAGAGTTTCAGTTGAACTGTTATGGCATAACAAATTAAAAGATTTTTAAGTGCCTAAAGGCCAACTATGAATTGATTTAGCTTTTGAGGAATAACAAATCTGTCTTTTCTCTTTCATGTTTTGCAGCCTTTCATTGAACAGCCAGCTGGAGGCATTGAGAGCAGCAGCACCCCTCCCCAAGAGGCTGACAAGCTAGGGCAGACCGAGTGACCTATATCCTCCAACACGCCTAAGGCACTGGGACACATCTCTGTCGGCTTGATAGAGAGGTTACATAAAGGAATAAAAGTGAAGACAAAGAAGCAGGTCAAAATCCTTTAAGCAAATCTGGTGATCATCTCTGTACTTGAGGACTTTGGTCGCACCCCTTTTGTTTTGATCGATTGACCTACATTGTGAGCAAAACAGGCAGAAGATTTTACTTGAGGGATTCCTTGGATTTGTTAAATGCAGAAGATTCATATAGAAGTACACCTATTCTTCCTTTTCTTGGCCAACTTGGACACTTGATTGTCCAAAGATACTTGCTTGAGATTCACATCAACAAAATCAATGAGGTTCAGCTTTACAGAAGCTAAAATACCTCATCAAGTCTTTGCTGATCCAGCTACTTAGTTGAAGATATTCCAGTCTACAGTACATCAGGATATCTTGCAGACCTTTCTTCCCTTCACCTCATCCCCGTATCTACATTCAATTGCATTTCCAATGGTGAAGCCAGAATCTCAAACTGGTTCCCATTGAAGCAAAATGGAAAGTTTGAACTTACAAATTTCAACAAATTCCAGTGAAACCCTAGAGAACACAGAAAGCTTTTCAGACTACAGTGATCTTCATTCGCCTCAAGACATCCCTCGCCAGGGCCGCCTTCTCAAACCAAAGCCAAACAACATGAGTTGTCGACGCAAGCGTGAGTTCATCTCAGATGAGAAAAAGGATGCATCCTACTGGGAAAAGCGTCGCAAAAACAATGAGGCAGCCAAGCGCTCTCGGGAGAAACGCCGCTTTAATGACATGATCCTAGAGAACAGAGTTCTTGCACTGAATGATGAGAATGTACGCCTGAAAACTGAACTTTTACAGCTTAAACTCAGGTTTGGGCTAATAAGTACAGCCTCCTATATGGAAAAGAGTCAGCAAATTGGTAGTGGTGTCAATAGATCTTCTGGCAGCAGCTCCTCTTCTTCCTCTACCACCAGTCACTTCTACACCAGTGGTTACTCCAGTGTTTCTCAGATGATGATGAACTCAGATTCCTCTGAAGCCGAGCAGTCTAGTCGAGGGGATGGCAATGTGAAAATGGCGAAGTACTCTCCACGAGGTTCCCTCTCCGATATGTCTGACGGCTCTTCTCGGGATAGCCCAGAGCCACTGCCGTATGACATTAAGCAGGAAGGGATGGGTCTAGAGATGGACATTGTCAGTAACACCACATCACAGATGATGTTCAACATTCATTCAAGACTGCCTGCTGTACTTCACCAGCGCACCATTGAACCAGGTTATTCAACCAAACAACAGAAGCAACTCCACCAGGAGACTACTGCAAGTCCAGTCATGCCACAATCTGCTCAAAGAAGTGTCATCTCATACCGTTCTAGCATTGCCTCATATCCTGTGGAAAGTCAGGACATTATTCCACAAGAACAGCAGAACCTTACTCTGGCTACAGAGGAACAGAGCAGAAGTCCCAGAAGCCTGGTTTCCAAACAGCTAGAGAGAAGACAATTTGACTCTCTATCATATGACTACCCAGATGATGAGGCAGCCGAAAGGGAGGCTTACATTGTTCAGCGACAAACTTCCAGGATCAATGCTGCTGCTCCAGATCTTCAAATAAGACCAGAGGAGGCAGATGAAACACAGGTGCATCACTGTCCAAGCAGCACTATGGAGAACGACGAGCCTCCAGTGCTGACCTATGAAGGAGGTTTGAGTCAAGAAGAGTATTTTGAGGCTCACTCAGGAAAGGACTGCTCCTCAAGTGATGGGGATCCCAGGAGCTCTGATAAAGAGGGCTCCACTGATGACGAGTCTCCCTCATCTTCTTGTTCTGACACAGGCAGCTATCACCCTCACATTTTCATGACCCAGAACTCCTTTTCTCCCAGCCAGAGCAAAGACGGTCAAGCAGAAATCAAAGGCACTGCCCTACCGCACAAACTGAGACTCAAGCATAGGGCTCAAAGTGATGGAAGAGCATCATCTCAAGACTCACCCACAACGCCTCCTGCCAATTTCCAGCCATTACCTCAGCACCCTTACCTGGCCTTGTCTCAACCTGGAGGCCAGTCGAATGCAGGGTTTTCCAAGAAAGACAGCTCTGTTGATAGCATTGAATGTGGGAGAAAGGAATCCAGTATGCATAACAGTCGCAACAAGAGACATGACTGAACTTAAGCATTGGAATTAAGCCCTCTGAGACTTTTTAAACGTAGTCACACCATGATCCTCTACCTCTCACCCATTCCCTGTTCAGGGAAAAGAGAAGTGGACATCTTCAATCTAATGCATTGTACCATAATGTATAGACTCACCTTTTTGTTGGTTTGCTTTTGTTTAACTTTTGAGCGAGGTTCTAGCAGCACTTTTATAACAAAGACATTAATGATGTTATCGATCGCACTTACCCATATTTTGTGTACTGCAGCCAGATGTCAACATAATGCTGGGTTCACACCAAAAATGAAAGTGCACCAGTAAATTACACAAAAGGTCCACACAAATGCATAAATAGAGGCAAATTTTTGCATTTACCAGGAATGTGCAGAATTGTGAATCATTTGCATGAGGGGAAAAACATCCTGTGAGTAAACTAGTAAACGCAGTGCTCCATCTTTGGTGTGAACCCAGAATAAGTGTACATTCAATTCAATAGCAATATCCACCATCTGTGAGGCATTGTAATGGATTCTTATTGTAAATGGAAGATTTCAAGTGCCGCTTTCTTTTTTTTATGGCCTTAAATTCGCAGATGGCTGTGCACCATTTTTAAACATACCAAACACCAGATGATTCAGGGAATGTTCCCTTGACCAAAGAAACATGGCTTTAAGTTCATACCTCGGTCTTCTCCCTACCTCCATCTGCTACTTTCTAACTAGTGCTCCCCATCTCCTATCCCACATTCAGCAGCCTAGCTACTACTCCTCCTTGACCAGGCACTTGCTTTGTATATAAAATGTGATATAAATATTATATATAAATATATTTTAAGAAGAAAACAAAAACATGACATGGAAAAAAAAAAATTAGGAGTTCAGCGACTAATAAATCAAAAAAACGAAATACTGTACAATATGAGTGTGTTTGCTGTTTGAGATGGCACTTAATATAAACTCTTTTTTTACTTTAACAGTTTGCAATTCAATATTTTTTTTAAAAACTCGTTTTTTTAGGAAAAATGACAAAATGCCCCAAAGCCTTTACAGATACATTAGCAGGTTGATGTAAGCTTCATGTTATAGATACTAAAGTGTGTTTTCACTGCATTTATAAGTCATTGAAAATGTCTAGTATTGAAACACTACCTGGCGTTAAGAGTAAAATGTCTTTCCAGGCAACTTTTTCAAAGTATCCTAGAAGTACACATTTAGCTTCCCTATTATGTGACCTCCCTATTTATTCTTTGACTGATGTAAAAATGGACTAATATCCTGTTATAAAGAGAGCTTAATGCATAACCATTTTCACTTCCTTTCTGGTTAAGAACATGAAAGGAATGTTTTGCTCTTATTATTATTATGGGGTTAACCGGAAAGCTCCACCCTGCTTACATCAGTATAAATGAAGAACTACTAGCATAGTGACTTTGACCATTTGCCCTTGAGGCCCCAGTTAAGCGATTCAGGTTGCTGATGATGCAGTTTTGTCGCTCTTTAACTGGCTGGAGTCTGTGCTAATCACTCATTGCCCTATACAATGTTTCCCTGCTAAAATGAGGTTTAATTATAGTTTGTTTTTTGTTACTTTTAGAAGATTGCTTGTAAAAACAAATCTTCAGGTCTAGCTCAACCCCCCCCCCCCCCCCCTCCTCCCTTTTCGAATCAAGTCTACATGTCAATTTAACTTATGGCACTTGTGTATAAATGTAAAATATTTTTACTCACAACACTGTATTGTACTTTTAATGAACTGTTTTTGGGGGCCAAGTGTTGTTAATTTTATCACTTCCTGTTTACTGTGACTTCGTAACTGCTCACCACAATGTCAACACTTTCGTCCTTTCAGTGTGTTTCAAACTGAGTGATGTTTGATGTTTTTATTTTCTTACGGTTTTATCAAAAATAAGAAGAAAAAAAAAAAGAGCAAGGTTTGTTTGGTGTTTAGTAGACAGTGGCACTGCTGTTCTGTTGCTCCATTTTAAAATAGATGCATATTGTAAAAACACTAATGTTCAGTGCTAGGGTTGGGTGCATTTCAAAAATTCTACAAAAAAATAAATAAAAAAAGTTGTTGCATTATTAACGTGTTTGTCTTTAATACTTGATCTGTTTGTGTGGTTACACTGTAAAAGAATTATACAACAAAAACATCTGTCGTCATGACTTTGCTCATTTAATTTTAATCAGTTAAAAAGGTTTTTATTATTACTATTTATTACTATTGTTTATTTTGTTCAGTTGATTGAACAATAATAAAAAATATATAAATTAATTAATAAATATATATATATATATATATAATAAGATACACTGTTAATGATTTTTGTAAATTACACAGTATTTAACTTTAATATGAACTGCATTTATGCAGTATGTTACTGTATTTTAAAGTCGCATTGTGAAAATTACTGAATATTTTACATTAAAGATGTACAAACAATTCTGTAAATACATCATCACCAAGATAAATGCTGCTGTAAAGGTAAATACAGTATTTTTTGCTGTAATTGATTTACAGGAAATTATTAGTGTATATATATATATATATATATATATATATATATTGTACTCTTTCAGTGCTCAGCATGTTTGTAATAGATTTAATATTTAATTTAATAGTTATTATTTTAGTCACTTTTATTCAATATTTAGTCATTATTTTAATTATCTTTAGGAATAGAAAGATAACACATTTTTCAAAAATTTACAAAAATTTATGTCAAATATTGTAAAAATATATATATATTTTTGTTTCTCTTGATTTTTCCTCTTTTTACAATTTGTTTTTAATTGAATTAATTTTCCCAACATATAGATTTGGGCTATACTCAGTTTTTGACTTATCTTAAGTTTCATTTTGTCATTGTAAGATTAGCTCCAGATTTGGCTGACTAATCTAATGTATATACACAAATATAATATTTTTTATGATTTATTTATTATTAATTTTTACATTTTACATCTTACAAACAACCAACCCTTATAAAAAATAAAATAAGATAAACCCCAATTACACAACTAAAGGAGGGGCAGATGTCTACATTCATGCAACAATCTCAATGTTACAATTCAAGAAATGAAAGATTACAAACTGATATATTATTATTGTCAAGAGCAGGGGGGGGGGGGTCAATCTAGATCCAGCTGGAGAGTTTTAACATAACAAAAAAAGGGCTTTCAAATTTTAACGATCATTCTGTTATGTCTTTGAAGGGAGTATCTAATCTTCTCTAGTTTCACCAAATATAATATTGTTCATCATCCTATAGAAAGATTTGTACGGGGTGTACTTTAATGTACGTACAGTGCTCAGCATACGCGAGTACACCAGGAAACAAAACTTTTCAGTATATATAACAATTTGGAAACATAGTAAACAAAGGCAATAATGAATGCCCTACATTCCGCTTTATCTGGCTTAATGTTTCAGAAGGGCAGAAGCATTGAATATCTTGTCTAGTCTATCATGAGATACTGACACACTGACACACATCGCTCTAGCTTCACCGCAGGCTTATTTAACTTATGTAACACTGACCCAGTTACTCAGTGTTCTGCTTAAACTAGTAACAAACAACGTGGCGGAACTGATTTTCACACCGACAATTATTCATAATGTAACCCGATACGTGGTACAGTACACAATGTGCTTATTTTCCTTATAAACATACGCAAGCAATGTAGTCGAACAGGATACAATCTTTATTTTCTCTTTCGGGCTCACTCTACCACTAATTAAACCCTTATTTCTGTAGTTCCTCTGTTTTCTCATTGTGCAGATTTGCATGTGTGGAACAGACTGTCTTACTTACGAGGACGTGTGGAGGTCAGCAGATCTTTCAGGTGTTTTTAGTTTTAAAAGGGATAGTTCATCCAAAAAAAGAGAAGATCATTCGGCCATCATTCACTCACCACTGACTCCAGGGTTCTTACTCATTTTCCAAAGTCAAATTTAAGCACTTTTCAAGCACTTTCCAGGTGCATTTCAAAGTTTTCCAGCACTTCATAAACATGGCAAATGACATTTACATACATATTCATACTTCATCACATTATATCAGATACCTTTTGTTAGAATGCTATCCTATAGAATACTCTGAGGAAAGGTTTTAAATGGACAAACATTGAATTACTGTCATTTAGTCTATTAAATGTCATTTACTCGCATCTTAAATCTTTTATATTTATTTTAATTTCATGCATTGTTCACTCATGAAGTGGTAATTTTCTGCACACACACAAAATTTATAGTAAATTACTATTACCCATTTAGTGAAAAATTAAGACTATCCAAAATCTAAGCATATTTCAAAACTAAAAATACTAGATTAAAATGTAGGATTTACAGCACCCTGTCGACTTATTTCAAACCAGTTTGATTATTTTTTGTTCTCTTGCACACAAAAGATGATATTTTGAAGTATGCTGAATGCCTACTATGGATGTCAAACCACTGACATCCATAGCAAGAAAAACAAATACTATGGAAGTCAATGGTTACAGATTTCCAACATTCTTTAAAATATCTTCTTTTATGTCCCACGGACGGACGGACGGACGGACGGACGGACGGACGGACGGACGGACGGACGGACGGATGGAAGGAAGGAAGGAAGGAAGGAAGGAAGGAAGGAAGGAAGGAATGAATATATTTACAGGACTACCACTCTACAATAAGGATGACCTGAGGAGAGTGTGAGATTATTTTGGGTCAGTTGACGTAATTGTCCCTTGCCCTTTTAGGCTGATGCACATCAAACTATAATGACTTTTATTTTAATGTTAGTGTTGAATATCATTGCTGCAAATACTGCAGTCTCAAACCTATCACAACACTAAAAATTTTAAAGTTTTAGCTGACTAATATAGAAAAGTCTGGAAAAAAAAATTATCTTAAGGTTTAAAAATTGCAATGCAAACATAATTAGTAAAATATAAAAGCAATTTAAAGACAGCAAAACAAAAGCAGTCATCATAACCATGCTTGCTGTTCTTGCTAATTAAAGCTTTACATTACAATTTCTGAAAATAGCAAAGAATCTAAATATATTTTTAAAATGTAAACATTAAAGGAAAGGTTCACCCAAACATGAAAATTCTATAATCATTCTCACACACTGGACTCGTTTCAAAGCTTTTGTTTAACCAAAGAAAGAAACTCAAAAGAAGATATGCATGAAATGAACACGCAGCGCCTGACGTATGATATCAAACAGGTTTCTTAGGCTTGTTTCTTATAATCCATTGTCCTCAGATAAATCCAAAGCCCTTGTTGATTACATTTCAGCGAGGTGTTACACAATCTGAATGTGTGGACAGACTTAGCAGGCAGGCAGACAGACAGGTCCCAAACTCTGAGCTGACATAAGAGTCTGTCCACAATGAGTGTGTCAGACAGACTGGGATAGACGTAGGGGTTGGTCTGATCTCTCCTGAGACTCAGCGTCTGGTCTGAAACACCCTGACCTGCTCCACTGATAAACTAGAACACATATTTATAATGACTGCTTGTTTTTTTTTATATGAGACATTCGCTTTCTCTGAAATGGCATCTTCTACTTTTCTATTTGAACAAATTATATAAATGTAACTTATTTTTATGTCGTTCATTACAATTAGCATACAATCCGGAAACAAAATGCATCCTGTTTACTTTACATTGAACTAAACTGAACTGTGACAACTGGACTGAAGCAGTTTCAATTAGTATCTTTTACCATCTTTAATTTACTGACACAATCTACATTGCAAAAGCGCTATAGTAATAAAGATGCATCAAAAATTGACAATTCAACAAATATTAGGCAGCAGGAGCACTGATAAGGAATGTTATATATGAATAAAATAAATATACTGTAAATTAGAGCCTAATTGAATTTCTGAAGGATCATGAGAGACCGAATAAACTGAAGTAATAATGCTGAAAATTCACAGAATGTTTTTTAAAACTGAATAATATTTAATTACATTAAAGTTTTTATTATATATTTGATCAGCCTTAATCAGCAGAAGAGACTTTTAAAACAATAATAATAATAATAATAATAATAATAATAATAATTATTATTATTATTAAAGACATATAATAATAACAACAATTAAATATAATAATAATAATAATAATAATAATAATAATAATAATAATAATAATA
>CAIGQW010055694.1:2362279-2377848 GCA_903798125.1 Danio choprae | reverse complement strand
CACACACACACACATTTTTTTAAATACTTAAGCAAAGTGTCTTGACACATAAAATGCAAACACAAACTTAAAATATTAATAATAGAAGTATAATTATTTTTGCAAAACAAAATATTTTAGCAGACTCAAGTTAAAATGTATACTTTACTGAAAATACAAACAAAAACAAACAAAATATTTTTTTTAGCTAAAAGCAAAGTGTCTCTTGACATCTATATGTATATATACACGCAGACATATGCAATGTAACTTGTATGATTAATTATTTTAATTATTCTTTTCAGTACAGAATAAATGGTTTCAATTTTACATAAAACAATAAAACCTGAAAAACTTATTTGTCAATTTATTTTTACAAATGTTGTTTGAAACATTAAAGTAGGCAATGACATTATCTTAAATATGATTTGTGAATATAAAATTCAAAAATATAATTGAAAGTAGACACCAACAAGGGGACATCTCAGTTTTGACCCAAATATATATTTAACATACTTTGAATTAACTCCTTTCACTAAGCAAAAGTAATCATGCTCTTATATTCATAAAAGCTATAATAATAATAGTAATAATAATAATATTAAATAATAATAATAATAGCTATGTTTCTTGAAAGCTTTAATAAAGAAACCGCACCGGCAGGGATGGGTGGATGTTTTCCGGTGTTCTGGATTGGAATGTGAAAGCTGGCGTTTCAGGAGAGTCCCAGCTGCTCGTGTCGAACAATCTTCCTTTTATGAGTCTCGTGTCTTCATCGCACATGGCTTACAGTAACAGCTAATATAACCCTCCCTTTTCAACTGATCATGATATGAACAGACGTAAAGCTTTATTTCATAAAGCTTTACAGTGCATCCGGAAAGTATTCATAGCGCTTTACTTTTTTCAGATTTTTTATGTTACAGCCTTATTCCAAAATAGATTAAATTCATTCATTTCCTCATAATTCTACACACAATACCCCATAATGACAATGTGAAAAAAGATTTTTTATATTGTTGCAAATTTATTTAAAAAAAAAAAAAAAAAAAAAAACTGAATAATCACATGTACATCAGTATTCACAGCCTTTGCCATGAAGCTTGAAATTGAACTCGGGTACATTCTGTGTCCACTGATCATTCTTGAGATGTTTCAGCAGCTTAATTGGAGTTCACCTGTGGTAAATTCAGTTGATTGAACATGATTTGAAAAGGCATACACCTGTCTACATAAGGTCCCAGGGTTGACAGTGCATGTCAAAGCACAAACCAAGCATGAAGACAAAGGAATTGTCTGTAGACCACCAGGACACTATTGTCTCAAGGCACAAGGCTGGGGAAGGTTACAGAAAAACTGCTCTGAAAGTTCCAATAAGCACAGTGGCCTCCATTATCCGTAAGTGGAAGATGTTTGGAACCACCAGGACTCTTCCTAAAGCTGGCCGGCTATCTAAGCTGAGTGATCGAGGGAGAAGGGCCTTAGTCAGGGAAGTGATCAAAAACCCGATGGTCACTCTGTCTGAGCTCCAGCGTTCTTCTGTGGGGAGAGGAGAACCTTACAGAAGGACAACCATCTGTGCAGCAATCCACCAATCAGGCCTGTATGGTAGAGTGGAAGACTAGTCAGGATAGAGGGAAAGATGAATGCAGCAATATACAGAGACATCCTGTATGAAAACCTGCTTTAGAGTGCTCTTGACCTCAGACTGGGGCGACGGTTCATCTTCCAGCAGGACTATGACCCAAAGCACACAGCTAAAATATCAATGGAGTGGCTTGACAACTCAGTGAATGTCTTTGAGTGGCCCAGCCAGAGCCCAGCCCTAAATCCTATTGAACATCTCTGGAGAGATCTGAAAATGGCTGTACACCGTCGCTTTCCATCCTGATAAAGCTTGAGAGGTACTGTAAAGAGGAATGGGCAAAAATTCCCAAAGACAGGTGTGCCAAGCTTGTGGCATCATATTCAAAAAGACTTGAGGCTGTAATTGCTGCCAAAGGTGCATCAACAAAGTATTGAGCAAAGGCTCTGAATACTGATGTACATGTGATTTTTCAGGTTTTTTATTTTTAATAAATTTGCAACAATGTAAAAAATCTTTTTCCACATTGTCATTATGGAGTATTATGTTTAGAATTTTGAGGAAATCAATTAATTGAATCCATTTTGGAATAAGGCTGTAACATAAAAAAATGTGGAAAAAGTGAAGCGCTATGAATACTTTCTGGATGCACTGCATTTCGGTTTTATTGATCTTTGACATGTATATGGTTAAGGATAAAATTATTAGTCCTCCTGTAAATTTTATATATATGCTTTTTTTTCCAAATATATCTTAAGGGATTTTAAGAAAGCAAGGAAAGATCATCACTTCATTTCATATAATGATGATTTCATCTTCAGGATAAAGTCTTATTTTGTTTAGTTTGGCTTAAATAAAAAAATACTGAAACAAATTCAGCAAAACTGCAATATTATTCATTATTTATCGCACATGGCTTACAGTACTTTTCAACTGATTATGATATTTTTACAGTCAGAAAGGATTAATGCATAATTTACACCACAAAAAAAAAAAAAAAAAAAAAAAGCGAGTCGTACCCTGAAATGAAAGGAAAAACTGAAACGTTGATCTGGAAAAACCACAACCTTTTAGTGTAACATACCAATGTCATTCAGCAATGTAAATCATACACTTATTTGTATATGAATAGATTATTAGATTTTAATAAAAACAAATAAATATTTGAATAAAAAATTGAAATAAGATATTTTTGTCTGTCATCTAAATAAAATATTGTACACAGTCAGACTTTGCTCAGAAAAAAACCCAACTAATTTCAAATGTAAAAAAACAAAAACAATAATTACGGTTTTATTGAATTTGACTGACATGCATACAGTTAAAGAAAAAATTATTAGCCCTCTCGTGAATTTGTTATTCTTTTTCAAATATAACTAGTGATTTTTAACAGAGCAAGAAAAAATGTGACATTTTATAGGGATGAAATGAAATTTTAGTCAGTGTCTAAGAATAATAAATGGTAAAAAGTATGTTAGTCTGGTTTTGCTCAAAAACTAATTTAACAGAGGGAAAAATCCCTTAATGGTTTATTATGTTTATATTGGTCTTTGACTGACATGCACAGTTAAAGACAATATTTACATATGTAGATATGCAGAGTGGATGGAACATCAACAAACCACAGTAGAGGGCTCATACTTCAGCCTCCACATCAAACTTCCTGAAAGCAATGAAGGTCAAGGTGCTCCAGGATTGGCCAGCCCAGTCACCAGACATGAACATTATTGAGCATGTCTGGGGTAAGATGAAGGAGGAGGCATAGAAGATGAATCTTGATGAACTCTGGGAGTCCTGCAAGAATGCTTTCTTTGCCATTCCAGATGACTATTAATAAGTTATTTGAGTCATTGCAGAGATGTATGGATGCAGTCCTCCAAGCTCATGGGAGTCAAACACAATATTAATTCTTTTTCCACTGCACCATGACTTTATATTCTACACTGTACATTATTTCTGTTAAGTGACAAGACTTTTGTCTAAGCAAAGTCAGACCTTACTGTAATTAATTAATTAAAAATCAAGGCATGATCATATTTTATTTTGGTAAAATAAGCGTAATCTAGAGGCCTTTGCTTTTCATATAAGCCACTTCTGATACCAAATGATGATCAACTAAAAGTCAAGTTATTATTTGTTGTTTTTTAAAACTTGGATAGGCAACAAGACTTTTGTCAGGTAGTGTATATTGCAGAAAAACTAAATATTGCAATGTCTTTTTCCAATATCGTGCAGCCCTAACATTCATTATTCATCGCATATGACTTAGTTACAGCTAATATAACCCTCCCTTTTGAACTGGATCTTGATGTTTTAAACCGGCAGGAAGAGTTAATGGATATTACAATACCCAAAAAAAACAGCACACACGAGCTGTAGCCTGAAATGAAAAACTGAAAGGTTCATCCAGGAAAAACCACAGTATTTTTCCTCAAGCAGAAATGGAAAACCAGTGGAATCTGGGTTTTTCTTTTTAAAGCAAATGTATTCCACACACACAAGTCAAGCTTGACGACCCTTCTAGGAAAACCTGCTGGCAATCAGTGCGAGTAATTTGGCAAACGTGGCGCTCGGGGTGGTTTGAGGATTCAGAGTTATGCTCGTGTTCACCACAAGCTTGGTGAAGCAGCATCTCTCTCACGCTCTCTAGCCATCTCTTTCATCACCGCCCGCATTTTACACATTTTTCACAGTCCAGCTCATATCCTGCAGAGATTTGAGAAAAAGATGGCATTGGAGCAGATTGAGAAATGATTTCAGGAAACCGATGGCTTGCTTGCAACACTTTCATTCCAGCTTGTGCAACTCTTGATGAAAAACTCAAAGTGCAGCTTTTGTCTAAGCTAGTCAGACATTATGACTCGCGACAGGTGCCGTCAGGTTATAAAAGACCCTGGTTGTATCTAAAAATCACATCATATAACCTTTAAAAGTGCACTATTTGAGGGAGAAGTGTGCCTGAAACTATAGTGTATGCTCTGAAGTGCACTCAATCCATCCCACAATAATGAGTGTACAACCCATGCACACTCAAAAGCTAGATAATACACAAAATGTACTTTTTGTGAGAGTTTGTGCGCTGAATGAATTTCCACAAGACGGTGTCCACAGCGGAATCATATCAGTGTAAGTTTCTGAATAAAATATGTAATTTAATTAAAGTAAGGGGTTGGTTTTTAAATACAACAACTCTGTTGGACATAACAGACTCTGTAGAATCATATTTTTTGCAATATAGCAAAAATCGGACTTATAATAATGATAAAACCTATAATTGGGCTGTCTGTGCAATGATTTATTATTACAGTAGTATGTGTACGATTAATTTTGCATTCTAACCGGTTTATAAACAGATTTACTTACACTCTAAATTCCCTTCATAACACCAGTCGACTGTATAAAATTACTTGTTTTTGTGACCAAACATGGTTTAATATCACAAAATAAAGAAGAAATCGTAATATTTTATAGTATTCAATAGAGTGATAAAGGCTAGGTCAATTCGTGTGGCATTATACATTTAGTTTGTGCTTATAAAACACAAATAATCCATATATTGCCACAGGTGTTTGTTTAATGTCTTTATATTTAATCCATTTATTCATTTCTATCATCTTTATCCTCTTCGCTGTCCTGCAAAGTCTCTTTTCTTCAGTAAAGTATAAGTGAGATTATGCACGGGGGCGCCCTGTAGTGTCCAGTAGGAATGAAACTGAAATAACACTTTAATGTATGCTCAAGGTCTTCTCTAAGGTAATCTCTGCTCACTGTCCTGCAAAGTTTATTTAACCTGCTTCAGCAGATCTGCTTGTGTATTTCATATGATTCTGAAACGCTTGATCGGCTGCTTCAGTGTGTTTGAGATCTGCAGGATAGTGGGCATCCAGGAACATGATCGAATACTTTGTGTAAAAAAAGAATTTAAAAATATATATAAATTGAATTATTTTCTCTTAAGATGCAGGACTTTTTTGTTTCCCAGTGGATATGAATTATCATCAGTGATGTATTGCAATAAATAGCAGAAAATTGTGTCATCATTTTTAATCCATTCCTAATGTGAGAAGAAAAAAAGATTAAAAGGATGGTTTGCTCAAAAATGAAAACTTGTTTAATATTTATTTGAGTTTTACTCTTCTGTCAAAGACAAAAGAAGATATTTCGAAGAATGCTGGTTGCTAGCACCCATTGACTTTAATAGTATTTGTTTTTCCTACTATGGAAGTCAATAGATTCCAGCAACCAACATTCTTCAAAATATCTTCTTTTGTGTTCAACAGAAGAAAGAAACTCAAAGGTTTAAAACCACACGAGAGAGTAAATGATAAGGTATTTAAAAAAATGTTTTCATTTTCTTTTTTGAGTGAACTATGCCTTTAATGACCGCCATCTCACCTGTCAATCAACCCTTGCAGTAAAACTGGTATAAAATACACTAGTTACACCAGCAAACGCTGAGGCAGATGTATTTAGAGCAGCACTCTTAGCAAGGAGAAACCAGAAAGGTGTAAAGGTTACCAAAGGGACTTTCCACTCAAAGTACCCATCCCAAAAACACCACTTAAGCCGGTAATTAAGCTTTCAGAAATATAAATGAATCAGTAATTCTAGGAAATAAGTGTGTTAGAAGGAATGCAACCAAGCTTACCAGGAGCATCAGTACACAGCAGTACAGTTTCTGCTTTCATTTACTCTGAAATGTTATTAAAACTAATTTCATGGTGTTTGCAGCTAGGCCAAACATTACAATATCAATATTCTTGCCTTTTTAATGCAACAAACCATTGTGATTCAGCATAACACATATATGTTTGAGTAAATCATACAATTATCTTTTTTATATTTTTGTCTATTATTTTTAATATAATGATTTTTTTTGTTTTTGCTCAGAAATAAATAAATAAATAAACAGAACACCAAAAATGTTATATATTTCTGACTGACAGGCGTATACTGTTTAAAATTATTAATTATTTTTTATTATTTTGTAAATATTCCCCAAGTGATGTTTACCGGAGCAAGGAATTTGTTTTCACAGTATTTCCTATTTTATTTCTCCTGAGAAAGTCTTATTTTTTTTTTTTTTTAAATAATAAATAAATAATTAAAAATTGTTTAATTGCACAACGCTGCATACTAATATCTTGCTAAATAACTCCTACAATACTATGTGCTGTCATCAAGGCAAAGACCAAACTAATCAGTTATTAAATGAGTTATTAAAACACAATATATTAAAAAGTAATATTCTGTCCATTAAAAAGTGCTTGAAAAATATTTTCAATTTCACAGGAGGACTAATAATTGTATCTTCAACTGTCTATTAGACCAAATTATTACTTTTACTCAGCAATACTGTAAATAAAATCAATTTAACAGTCATAAAAGTTGTGAATGTGCATAACAGAGCTAGTGCAAGACAGGCATTTGTAGTAAAATGTATATAAAATGAAACAAAAAAATGAACATGAATTTCCACAAAAATATTAACAACTCTTCAGAGCATGTTACAATTTTCATGTCTTTATCTTGTATATATCAAAATCTTGTAATTATTGTACAGTATGTAACTCAACTAAATGCAATTAAACAAAATTGTAATTTTGCTTATTAGTCAAAATGTAAAAATAAGCTTTAGAGAAGGCCAAGCGAACAGCTGTTTATCAAGATGAGTACATGATGGCTCATATTCTCTCTTGGCATGTAATAATCCTACAGCTGTCACTTAGAGCTAATCTTAAAAAGTTCAGATTAAAGACTGACCCTCAGGGCGGGATTTCTTACAGGTCAGCCGCTACACAGGATGTTAGCGTAGCCTAAAAGGCCTCGAACGCAAGACAGCACCTGCTTATGAACAGAAAGCGATGAAAGGCTCAGGCTGCAGACTAAACAAGTGGAACTTCCTCTATAGGTGAAAGGGCAAATAACAAACATTTCTGCGGAGCCACGTGAGCGAGATCTTTTTTTTCCTGTGCAGAACGGGTTTCATCTGTCAATCAGACGTGTTCTTAGAACGCATTCTAATTCATAAGCGCGGCGTCTTTGATCTCGCATTCCAAAAGCAGCGCTATCTGGACATGATCTATTCTTAGAGTGTTATGAGAACAAACCGAATCCCCCCATATCTGTGCGCGTACACACCATCTGTTTGACATCAACAGAGCTTTAAAAACATACTGTTCAATTTCACTCCGTATTTAAAGGATTTAAAAACATGCTGCAACAGCCAATGCAAACTTGTTTATTCGGGTGAGCTTTGTAGATGCTAATTACTGCACTTTGCTTATTGACAGGAAACATTTGATTCAAATTAGATGACAACGAGACAAATAAAACGCATTATTATAGTTAAATGAGAACTGAATGGTGCCATAAACCCGTTTCAGATACTTTTACAGTCCTTGCCCTGATATAAATTGAAGTGCTGCTCGTTTGAACTATCTAGTCAAAGAAATGTACTGTTTCCACCAAAAAAAGGAAGCAGATCAATTGTTTTCAATGCTGATAAGAATCAGAAATGTTTCAGCATATTACAATGCAATACTGGAGAAATTTGTCATTCAATTCGATTAGAAAGCTGCTCTTTTATATCTTATCACCACATTTATGGAGTATCAGAAATAAAGGCTGTAATCCCCAATAGCTCAGGCATCCTGGAAAAAACTACATTAATTTTTTTCAGTGACTGAATATGACCGTTTCAATGACTGTTGCTGCCTTAAATTTGTAACTGAACTTCACAGGTAACTTCAATTTACATAAATTAAACAGACTTAAAACATCAGGTTAAAATTTGCATAACTTAAAAAAAAATAATGTTGACCTAATTCAAAGTGATTAACTTGATGAAAATCATTTATAATAATAAGTTAAATTAATATATTAATATCATACTTTGATATGCCTGTGATTCATCATTTTTATAGCGTTTCAAAATATTTTATTAAACAAAACTCAATGTCCCATATAAAGCATTCTCAACTCAAATAAATCAGATCAACAAAGAATACCGACTGAACTCTTAACATCCTCACAGCTTCATTTCTGCGGTTGTAGATGTACGTATAAAAAAAACTTCATAAAAAGATTCATAAAAACATGCCAAAATTGTGTTGAATTTCAGGGGATTTTTTACTCAAATCTCTTAGGAATTATAATATTGCAAACCAAATTCCAACAACAAGGAAAATGAGCACAGAATCCAGCTGTCATTGAGCTGTCCAAAGGTACTTTCTGTATTTCTCTTAATGCCACAGAATAGCAAAGTGTTCAGCACTGGGTGTTTGTTTACATGGCAGTCGGCCAAGAACAAAGTTTTCTTGCAGGTGGAATAGTTTTTCCCTCACGTGTACCCGCTGACCTGATTTCAAAACGGGCCGCACCCAGACTTTGATTTGTTAATGATTCAACTTCAAACCTTATCTGCGTTTCACAACAACAACAGAAGAAGCGGGAGGAGGGACGGGTTAAACAGTTTCAGTAAACCATAACTGCTATCAAATGAACTCATGAGGAAATAAACCAAGTGTAGCATTATGTTTGCGGAGCACACGTGACTTTGGCAGAAAAAATGAGGGGAAATACATTAAACATCATCTCATCATTTACCATCATGGATCATAATGTCTCCTCGGGTGACTCACATCTATAGCTTACACATGTAAACTCTTCACGTGTTGGCACAGGGCTTATTTTACACGTAACTATTTTTAACTGGGAACCAGGAAAAAAAAACCCATCCCATTCATTTAAACATTATTATTCATTTAGCAGAAGCTTTTATCCAAAGCAACTCACAAATGAGGATAAAATAAACAAAGAGCATATATAGAGGTCATATCAAATTTAAGTTACACTATAGAAAAATATCCGTAGTTTTCAGTATTTTTTTATTTTTCCCTGTTTATTTATGCTTTTGCATTGCATTATGGAAACTTGAACTTCTTCCAAAAACTTTTAACTTTAAAAAGTTTGAAAAAGGGACTTTTATTAACATTTTTGATAGTTTAAAGTGATATATAGTCTGGGTTGGTGTTGTATATTACGGTATAAAAGCATTGTAATAAACAGCCAGTCCCTTTTCTGTTATATTACAGACTTTTTTCTCTATGTATTATTTCTTATACATCATATTCATTTTAAACTACTAAAATGCCAATAAAAGTCACTTTGTTAAACTGTAGAGTTCAATTTTGAACATCAAAAATCGACAAAGATGAGATTGAGGTCCCATAATGCAATTCACAACCGTAAATAAAAGGAAAACGCAAAGGAAACAGATATTGTTTACAGTGTAGTTTAGCAGTTTTATTATTATTATTATTATTATTATTATTGTTGTTGTTGTTTATAAGAAAGTGTCTGGAGCATATGGAGAGGAAAAAGTGTGTTTTCTACAGGTGGTTTGTCAAGCACACTCACCCTCAACCTAATTATGAACTTGGGTAACAAACGTCAGTGCTAGTCAAAACATCATTCGTGCACATACGGCCCAAGTAGTCCGGCACTCTTGTTTTGGTTACATAGATATAGTATTGCATTGGTTACTATAGAATGAACAATACACATGCGCATAATATCACCGTTTCCACAAATTCACACTACAGAGATGATAATTGTATAGTTTACAAAAATGTTCACTTTTTTTTATCTTAGCATCCCCCCCAGATTATAAATCCTCAGTGTGTAAATTAATGGCCAGACCGCATAAAAAGTATTACATGTTTAGTTGGCAAACATCCCAAAAAGTGCTCAATTTCACCAACTAGTTTCTTTAGTAATCTACCCTATTAGTTTTGAATAAAGGGCAGTTAAGACCAGGCCTTTGTTTCACAGCCTGAAAAAGAAATGGGTAACAGAACAACAAACTAATGCAGATGATAAAAACAATAGGTGATGAAAATATATCAGCAACTACAATATATAATGAAATTTGAAAATTTGAAAAAAGGGAATAAATAAATTAAAAATCGCTAACCCTAGACAAGAACAGACCTTTCTATTGCGCATTAATCATCTGTGTTCATGCAGACTCTCAAGTGAAGTATACAATGGTGCATGGGTCTCTTATAAAACATTTTCAGCTCAAATTATTATTTCAAATACATTTTTATTAATACCAGGACAACAGTCATTACCAACTTCACTTTTTCTCTTTTCATCTTTGTTAATTTCTTGATCTGCTCTAGGTTTTAATCACTGCGCCACAGATACATGTGTGATTCAACATTTTTAAAATCATGTTTCTATGTTTTTATCATTTTCATCAAATCCTGGAAATAGGAGCAAGTATACATATTTTTTATAATGTTGTATACATTAATAATAGGGCTGGGCGATTAATTGAAAAGTAATCGAAATCGACATTCAGAACCTATAATCGATTACATTTTTCCAGGATGATTTTTTAAATTAGTTTCCCTACCGCATGTGGAGTCACGTGACCCTACTCTGTTAAAGGCTGAGGCTGATTAATACTTCTGCAGCCACTTTGCAGGCACATCTGATCTCTGGTCAAGTTGGACGATGGACCCATTCTTGAGCCTTCCTTTGGACTACACTAACTATGATTGGAAGCTGTGCCAGAAATGCCTTGAGACAGCCTATTTTCCATTAAAATGATCATTTACATTAAAATATTTGTTTGCAGAAGATGCAAGAAATGCACCGTTTAATATATATAGACAGGATATGCTAGAGTTGCATATCCTGCATATATGCAAATATTATATACAGGATATGCAAGAGTTATTTTATTTAGAAGAGATGCTGCTTATTTTTTACTTTTAATATTAAAAAAACACTGAAAATTATTTATTTTGTTTTTTCAAAACTGCAAGTTATTTATTGTTGGTTTTAGGCAATGTGTGTTTTAATTTCAGTTGTTCAACATTGATGTTCAATAAATAATCATAGATAGTAGATAGTGTGTCAGTGAACTATGAGGGCAAAAAAATTAAATAAATAAAATAATCATTCATTTATCGTAATCAAGTTAAAATATTCAATTAATCGAGATTTAGATTTTAGGCCCTACTTATTAATGACATGCATGACATAAACATTCATTTTTGCAAACTCCACAGTTTATTCCAGCCCGATCCCATGAGATACTATTTTACATTGTCAATTCGTACAACATTCATACGGTTTCATTTGTATTAAAACATAGTTTTTAAGGAAGCATGCCCACAAACCCCACCCCACATTGGAGGACGAGCAAATCTAACTAAAACGTACAAATGTAACGTAAAATAGCCACTAAATAAAAATTTAAAAATTTAAAAATGTATGATTTGCCATGAGATTTCATTGGTTCATTCACATTATTTTTACATGACTGTACGGTCATTTGTAACTCAAGTGTGTCACTTGCATTTAATGTTTAAACTGCACAACAACAATCATTGAAAACTGGAATTTGCTATTTTATTACAATAATTAAACAGCACACAGTGCACTTTCTATCAGTTACTTATCTACATCGGCTAAATGATTATCAAGTCTTGCATGCTTCCTCCTGAGTTGCAAAATAAGGTGAATAACCTTAAGCAGATGCAAGACGTTATCCTTCACCTGACATTATCAAACAGGGGTGCGTCAAAATTACAAATCTAAACCTAAAATCCTCTTATCGCCACATCGTAAAGATATTCCTGCTGCTTGTGTGTTGTTTAAAAGCATCCAAAGTGCTCTCAACAAAAAAACCTGGTAACCTCGTTTCACACAGGGAAAGACCTTGAGCTTAAAATTATATTAATGGCTTCCGTCCGGCTCAGTCCTGACACATAGAGGTGTCAGGTTTCAGGGCCGGTCCTGGTTTACAGGCCGAACAATTTCCTCCGCCCTACATTCAGACACCTAAGGGAGGGATGTGGCTCAGGATGTCCCCATGTGACAGCAGGTTCACATGCACCGGGGAGAAACGTGTTACTGTAACACCTTGTCAGAGGCCAGAGCGGTTATGTAAAGACCTGACAAACACCGACAAGGGCACCGCAGGGAGGAGCAGTGGCATTACAGGAGCGATGTGTGTCCGGACGGGGGTTGGGAAGCAGGAATGCATCAGCTCTGGCTGTTATGCCGGACTGTGCATGAAACAAACGCATTACTTCTGAACTTTTTCCATGAAGACTTCTGAGATCAGAAGATAAACTATCATTTTGTTATTAGTATTGATTTTCTTATTTTTATTTGATTATTAATTTAAACTTACTTAAATATATACATTATATAATATATAAATATATACCTAAATTAGATGCTGGTGGACAACATAAAAATATACAAAATACATACTGTACATACACTTTTCTAACATTTAAATATATATTTAAATATTTTAAAAATATTTTGTTTTGTCATGATGACAGTACATAATGTTTTACAAGATACTACTACTCAACTTAGTGACATTTAAAGGCTTAACTAGGTTAATTAAGGTTAACTAGGCAAGATAGGTTAATTAGGTCATTGCACAAGTGATTTGTTCTGTAGCCAATCAAAATAAAAATAAAAACTTAAATTATTTATTCCAGCCAAATTATTTCATTAATGTACCTTCACCTTATGAATAGAATTGTGCAATATTAAACTGATCATTAATATTTAAACTTGACAAATTGAATGTTAAATGTGTATTCTTTTACATTTTTTTACATACAAGCATTTTTATTCTTAGTGTATTTTGAGCACAGTTTTAGGAAAATAAATGTTTTGACGTTACAGAAATAACACTTTTAAATGCATTCAAATAGAAATGTTTTTTTTTTATGGCATTCACAGATATTATTACTGTTTTCAACCAAATAAATGCAGCCTTGGTGAGCAGAAGAGACTTCTACATTTCTGATTTGTCAGTGTTAGACAGGTTTCATTGTCTTGACAATGAAACAGAGCAGACTGACGTCAACTGTACAAGTGTGTGTGAGTGAGGTTAATCTTGGATTACAACAGTCCTCAAACGCACCAAACAAGTTTTACACACAGATGCATGTGACATATGTCCAACAAAAACATCCAGATTTCAGGACAGCCTTGATGGTTTAATTAGCATAGTTTGTTTAGATTAAAAAAACCTTAAAACAACTTGCTTAAAAAATTCTGGGTTTTACACAATTGCTTTATTTTGCCCCAACACAAATCAATTAAGTTAACTTAATTGTTTTTACAAATATAAGTGGATTGAACATAAAACTATTACATTGTGCAAAAAAACACAAGAATTGTATTGATTCAACTCATTTTAAATAAGTAGTTTGAACAAGAAGCAAAATTCATTTGAGTGAACTGTGGAAGTGCTAAAAATAAAACATTAAAGTTACTTCGAGGAAAATATTTTACATTTAATTAAGTCTTTTTTAGAGATTTAAGAATTGTTGTAGAGCTTTAGTTATGCTTAACAGGCAAATAAAAATGAAAAAAGACTTCAAATTTAGGTTATAGTGCAGCGCCACACAAGATATTAGATTATATATTTATATGCTTTTAATTCCATTTAATTAAACAATGGTTACTGGTTTGTTTCAGGCATAGAAATAAAAATACCCTTAATGTAGACCCTTTAATAATAATAATAATAATAATAATAATAATAATAATTATTATTATTATTATTATTATATTATTATTATTAATAATTAAACAAAGTTAATCATGTTTTTACCTTAATTTCTTAAGTTATACTAGCTATTCAAAGTGAGTTTGATTCAATTTCACCTGAAATGACTAAAAGTTCATTTGATTGAACTTAATTTAAGGCATCCATTTTATTTTTACAGTAAAACGAAGATTAATAAATTCTGCAACATGCATTATTCATTGTTAGTTTACAACATTAAACGTCAACATTTAAATTGATTGCACACAATGAAAGCAAATGTCCAAAAACAAATCCTTTCTTTTGCTTTTAATACTGTTGTTCGCATTAATCTCCCCTGCAGATTTAGGGAGGAAAAAAAATAAAAATGAGATGAAAATCTGCAAGACACTAAATAAAGGTGATATTTTTCCATTTGTTTCATGTCAGTCCAGACAGGCATGAGTGTCAGGAGATGTGACTCATTTGCTGGATGCAAATTACAGAGACTGCATCATCCCACAAGGGAGATTCCGTTTATTTTTGGTCCCGTGTGTGGAAACAATAGTACACTGCAACCAAATGTAGAGTTTCATTCCCAGTCATGTGGTTAGCAGGTCAGACAAATCTTCACAGACACGACATTTCGGCCGTGACCTACATAAATAAATACCACACACTACTGGCCTTTAACTAAAAATAAAATACAACCTCTCATCAAACATAAGAGTCAAGGTTGCACATTCAGGTCCAGCTAATCAAAAAAAGACACAAAATGAAGACAAAGAAAAATCCTGTAGGTTAAGAAGCAGCAATAAGATCCTGATGAATATGCATTGATCTTCCAGTTGAGTGTTTCTACACTCTCAAAAGTAAAGGTACAAAAACTGAAAATGGGGTACAAATGTGTACACTTTCAAATGATCCATTTTGGTTACTTAAATGTACATAGTAGTATGCACATTGTATATATTGTCAACAAAAGTGCACTGTAGTAAAGGGCTTTATCCAAATGTATCTCTGTTAGTCTGTCTGATTCTTCTTATCTCTAGGTTAATATAATCTTGGATCCAGCCCGTATCCGCAGCAGACTAATGTCGTGACCATAAATGAATTAAGAGCGCAAGACGCCTGTGTAGACCTCAAAGACCAAGGAGTCGCTGTGTTGATCTCAAAAACTAGTCTACAGACTCTGACTTTCAGCATCAATAACACAATCTGCGCATCCGCAATAGTCCCTTCACGGCATATCTAATGTCCAGTCAGGATTATAGTTTCAAAAGTTCAGATTCAGAACACATTTGATTTGTGGAGTCATTACAAACTGTAATCATAATAGAGTGAAAGTTTATCAGTTGCATGTGTTTTTAAGGCCTGTGTAAACTTAAGCATTTCAAGGGAGTTTAAAGAATTCAGGCAAAATATATT
>CAIGQW010055694.1:2328387-2359162 GCA_903798125.1 Danio choprae | reverse complement strand
TCCGCTGTTAAAAACTAGCCTTGTTTGCTATTAAAAACTAGCCTAGAATGCTGTCGGCTGTTAAAAACTAGTCTAGAGTGCTGTCCGCTGGAAAAAACTAGCCTAGGGTCCTGTCCTCTCTTAAAAACTAGGCTGGAGCGATGTCCGCTGTTAAAAACTAGCCTTGTTTGCTGTTAAAACTAGCCTAGAGCTCCATCCGCTGTTAAAAGCTAGCAGTGCCATCCGCTTTTAACTAGCTTAGCCTGTTAAAACTAGGCTACAGTGCTGTCTGCTGTTAAAAACAAGCCTCGTCTGCTGTTAAACTCTAGTCTAGAGCGGGAAAAAGAAAGAAAGCCTAAAACGAGCTCCACTGTAGAAAAAATTGCCTAGACTAGAGCACCAGACACTTTTTACAAACAAAAATTGTGTTCTGTGGGCCCGTAACGTTTTGCCCTCCAAGTACTAAAGATTCCACAGAATTCAGTCATTTCTACTAGGGCTGGGCGATATGGCAAAAATGCAATCTCGATAATTATTTTCCATACTGAACGGTAATGATATACATTTCGATATAAGTTGTTAATGCTTCCAGATTTAAAAGAGTGTCTCAACAATGACTGAAGCCACAAAAGTTTGAGGGTCCATTAAATCCCATAACATTTTCGGCCGATAAATCTTCGGTGACTGAAAATTCGTTGCATCTCTAATATCAACACACTTCTACAGTAGATTCCCATTGTTGTACATTTCTGCTGTATGGTTGGCTCTTAGATCAATATAGAGTAAAAAAGTCCAGAGCTTATCATTGTTATTGACATTTTTATTGTGATTCGATATAATATCATTCATCAGCCCAGCCCTAATTTTTACTCAGCAAAAGGTACAATCTGACAAAAATATGAAATGACATGTCCATCAACAAATTTCTGAAGGATCATATTTGACAGTGAAGGTGAAGACGAGAAATTATGCCAAAATTTTGATTCGACAACACGATACAATTACATTTTAAAACATAATTGAAAAACGCTCATTTAAAATGGTACAAAATTAGAGCTTTTAAAAATAACACATTGAATCATATAAACGCAGCTTAGCGAAACACATGCATTTTCCTTTACACATTTGTATTTTATTTTACTTTGCTTCTACTTACTTTGATTTTTTTCCTATTTCACCTCTTCTTGCTTAATAACCACACTAATTATTCACGATAATTCATTTGAAAACATGTGAAACCACATTCACACACTGAACCCCTTTCAGATCAGTTTGTAAAATCAATGAACCATTTACTGGAGACTCACTCTGAACGGATCATTTGAATAAGTGAATCATTCTCTGGAGACTTCCTATGAAAGAATCATTTGAATCATGAATCGATGTCAGTCCAATTCACAAACTCAGTGCAATGTGTGAACTGATTCAACAATTTATGTAACTGATAAAAATTCAGCTTGTTCAGGAATTATACGCCGCTATCTTGTCTATGAGCGGATGACAAACTTTCCCCCTTCAAAATAACTTTTACAGTGAAGTAAAAAGAGCAGTATTTTGTTTTGGAATGTAGGGAATTACAGGTTTTCTTAAGAAATACTCTGGTGAATATAGATATTTAAGTTCTTAGTTCACCCAAAAATGAACATTTTGTCAGCATTTACTTAATGTTTATTGTTTCAAATCTTATGATATTTCTCAAAAGAAGATATCGTGTGTGATATTAATGTTGGAAACCATTGACATCCATAGTATTTGTTTCCTACTATGGAAGTCAATGGTTACAGGTTTTCAGCTTTCTTCAAAATATCTCCTTTTGAGTAAACACTGAGTAAATGTTCATTTTTGGGTGAACTATCCCTTTAAGCACAGTAGAAGTAAAACTACTAACTGTCCATTGCTGCTTACTGAATTATTTACAACATGCTTTGTTACCTTTAAAAGTTTAGATTAGATTATGTAGTCTTCTAAAATCATAACTACACTTTAACACTGCATCTACACTGATAGCAAACAGCATGCCACAAGAAAACCTGAACGCCCTCATAAGAATCAACATACCTCTGGAAAGCTTGATTTCATCATTCTGGTCGTGTCACGCTGTTGCCTCTTAGTTAGAGCTGCACGTGGGTTTGGGGGGGTTAAAAACTAACATTGCAATGTTTACTTTTACTGCGGTACATATTGCGATATAAATACAATTTCGCCAGATGACTAGAACGGCTCTATTTCAAATCATCATAATAGATTGTTTGGGATGATTTCGCAGGGGAACATATCTCTGCATAAAATAATAAACAAATTACAAGCAAAGTTGTGGTATCCAAAGCAAAGATAAAAATTAAATAGAGTCCTAACAGTATTCAGGTACAGATAATGGATAATAACATTGCATATCTTCATTGTGTAAATAATTCTATAGAACCAATCTTAAAACACATGCTAATAATAAACTTTCAGTGTAAGGTTAAAACTTAAAATGACTCCACTATGTTCGGAGCTGTCTGGTCAACTTTAATATTAGCTGGACATAGGCAGATCCTGCGATGTGACTATTGTGGATTTGCATATTGATGCTAAAACGATATATTGTGCACTGATCCTCTGTGTAGATACAGTTAATCTACAGTTTTGTCTGATTCTAATATCAGGTTTTCAGGTTAAAAAGGAAGCTTTTTTGCACCTTTGCTATTCATTTTAGATTACAAAAAGCGATTACTTGAAAAATGTAATAAATCCATTGTCTTAAAAGTGACAAGTTGAACTTTTGAACTGTTAAATTCACTTTTTAGTTCACATTTGTTTAGAATAATGCACCCACTGTAAAATACGCTGGGTTCCACAATCAATTTGTGTAGGGACAACATGAAGGAAAGGCGGTGCGGTGGCTCAGTGGTTAGCACTGTTGCCTCATAGCAAGAAGGTCGCTGGTTCAAGTCCCGGCTGGCCCAGTTGGCATTTCTGTGTGTAGTTTGCATGTTCTCTCTGTGTTTGCAAGGGTTTTCTCCGGGTGCTCTGGTTTCCCCCACAAGTCCAAAGACATGCGCTGTAGGTGAACTGAATAAACTAAATTGGCCATAGTGTATGGGTGTGAATGAGCGTTTATGGGTGTTTCCCAGCGCTGGGTTGTGGCTGGAAGGGCATCTGCTACGTAAAAATTATACTGGAATAGTTAGCTGTTCATCCTGCTATGGCAGATTACGTTAATTTGTTAGTTTTTCCAAATGTAAGTGGATTGGACAAAGCAATTAAGTTGTAGGGGTGTCAAAATTAATTGTTTCTTCAATGCACCGCGATGTAGACAGTATCGGTTCAGTAATACTCATAACCAGTTATTATGTACTGACGTCATTTATCACATATGCGTTATATGTATCGTCAATATGCACCGTGACATCAAACTGAACCGAATCAATGGCATGATAATCGTAACCGAACCATGAGAGCAGTGTAGGTTCACACTCCTATTAAGTTGTCCCCAAAAAAAACTATTGTGTTGTTTCAGCTCATTTTAATTAAGTAGCAAACTACTACTTTTAGCAAATATTACTAGTAGCAAATATTTTTAAGGCAATGGGCTTACTCACATTTTAAGGGTAAAGTCAACTATACACTATAGTAAACTATACACAAGTACATTGTTTTTTGGAAACTGAAAATACAAACTTTTGCAGAAAAAAAAAACAGGTTTTGACATGCAAGTTTTTTTGTGTGAACTACAAAATAAAAATAATGCCACTATTTTGGCATGCATTTTTGAGATTTTTTGTTTTATTTTTACAAATTTAATTACACAATGAGCCATATTTTTCAATAAAATGCCTAAATAATGGCATAATCAAGTCAAATTGTAATATAAGTTATATAATGTAATGTAATATAAGTATAACTAACTTTAATATTACAACTAATATTTTTATTCACATAATTATGACAATAAAAATAGCCTTTTTATGCTAGTTACCTTAGTCTGACATTTTATGTTAGTATGCCACAATTTACCGACCGACCCACCAACCAACAGACAGACAGACAGATAGAATCTGCCAGGCCTCTAGGTCTGATTAACACAGGGCTGCTCTGGATCCCGGTCCACTCAGGACACACATTGCCTCCAGACCTGCTCTCATCTGGTGCAGAGCCTGGCCTGAAAACCCCTCCGACCTGCCAGAGAGACTGAGTCACGCTTTTCCACCCAGACACACTGAACATGCTGGAATGCAGAGCTCTCCGTCGTACACTGCATGTTTCACATTTACTCGAAATTCATTCACTTCACCTCGATAAAAACAGGTAACAAACCTCACCAACAAAAGGTCTTGAGGAGAAACAATTACTTCAGTACAAAGCAAGCAGCAAATATCCACTGCAATCTAATGTAGATGAATGTATGAATGACAATATCACCTAATCTGCAACTGCAAAAAGATTTACTTGTAATAATGATAACAACAATAACAACAACATATAATAATATACTTATTATAATAAATGTATCAAACAATGGACAAAGATTACTAGATTATGAAAACAAAAATTAAACGAACAAACACAAACGTTTTAGTGTACATCGTCATCTTGTTTTGTTTCCATAAAGCTTTTTCTTCCACCATCTAGTGGACACATTATGATATTATGTGTACTTTTCACACACAGCCTGCCTATTTTCAACTTTCTGCCTGTTTCTGTTCTGTTTGTGCATCACGTTTGTTACAGTACATCAGTGTATAATAAAACCCTTTGGACTACAATAATACAATCACGTATAAAATGATTTATTAAATAAACAATTATAAAATAAATGCTTATGAATCGAAAACAAGAAACAAATAACTAAATAAAACTAAATAAAGAAAACTGACTGCTAATAGTCTTGTTTAGGTTTTTCTTCATGTTAACTTGTTTACATTGACAAACTCATTACCTCATTGATAAAAGACAGTCACGTGCCGCCTCCTACTGGTTCAATAATGTAACTGCAGAGAGAGTCCCCGTTAATAAACTGTGATTAGTGTCACATTTTATTTTCTCCGTGACTTTTTAAACTGCACTTCTGAAAAGCCCTGAGTTACTGAAACTGTGTATCTTTCAGCTAATTATATTGTTTTATATCTTTAATTCATAAAATTGGCTTTTTATTATTATTATTATTATTATTATTATTTCAAATTTGGCTATTGGTGGATTGCAGTGTTAAGGACAGGGTGTGCAATATAAAAAATACTTGTGTATTACTAATGTGTAATTCTTTTTTGTTGTGACACCAATAATTAATTATTATTTTGGGGGGTTGTGTTTTTATGCTGGCTTTGTTGTAACATTAATTGGCGAAACAGCACTGCACTGTTGGATGCTAACTGTTTACATAAACGGCAGTCACGGTTATAAAAAATAAAGACAGGTATTTTTTCTACTAAAGAGGTAGGTGTTCTACCTCTAGAGATGTAGGTATTCTACTAAAACACATCGACCAGGCTGAATAAAAATAGCTATACAGAAGAAAATGAACATTAAAAAAAACACAACAAAATATTAGCGTCCGACTCACTCACCTCCATATGAATCATTCCTGGTGTTCCTCCTCCTTCAAGGTGTTTGTTTGACCTGACGGATATGACAAATATGTAAATAGGCTATCATTTGACCATTCACTTAAAAAAAACTAGCCAAATTTCTAAACAATTTCACTACTCATGTGAACTTTTGACACCTTAAACAAAAGCCTGTTCAATTCAATTCAAGTTTACATATATAGCGCTTTTTACCATGTATGTGGTGTCAAAGCAGCTTAACAGTCCAGATTTGGCCTAACGTCCGCCATGCGATCATCATTCACTTCTATAGGCAAAAATGCTTATTTATTAATAAAAACCACTAGCTATATGTTTGTGTTGTTTTTGAAGAGCTTTCTATAACCGACCAATAAACTTTTTGTTGCTGTAGGTTATGAAAATACGACCATTTTTGAATAGTTTTGAGTACGCCGCGAACTTCCAAACGGATCTGTGCGCGTCACTGGGACTTTTAAATCAATCCATCAATCAAGCACCTGTCAATCATGGAGATCACGTGGTAAGAAATTATGACGAAAACAGGTTTGACCCAACTGTTCACCGAACATTCATTTTCTTTTCGGCTTAGTCCCTTTATTAATCTGGGGTCGCCACAGCAGAATGAACCGCCAACTGCAACCCATCACTGGGAAACATCCACACACACCCATTCACACTCATACACTATGGACAATTTAGCTTACCCAATTCCCCTATAGCGCATGTCTTTGGAGTGTGGGGAAACCGGAGCACCCGGAGGAAACCCACGCAAACACCGGGAGAACATGCAAACTCCACACAGAAACGCCAACTGACCCAGGCGATGCTCGAACCGGCGAGGCGATTGTGCTACCCACTGCGCCACCGTGCTGCCCACCTAACATTCTTTAAAATGAAAAACATTTAGCCTTACTCAAAAATTTTACTTTATTTCTTTTAAGATACTTAAGAAGCATAAAACTGGTAAACATTGTTTTACATACTAGGCTATATGTTTTTTTGTTTTGTTTTTTAATGGATGCCAGTGGTTACCAGTTTTATTCAAAATATCTTCATTTGTGTTCTACAGCGGAAAGAAACTCGTGAATGTTTGAAACAACTATGAATATGAATAATTATTGTGAACTGCAAAAATGCCATTTAGTAAAATATGTGATGTAATGCTCATGCGTTTTGCATATTCGGTCTTAAAGTATTTACAAGTGGGCTACTTGGCAACCCAAATAACTGACACGGAAGTCGAAATAATGAGGTGTCATAATTAAGTAAATCGTTTTAACAAACAATTAAAATTAAACTAAAGCAGCTACTCTATACGTCATATTATATTTAAAATAATGTAAAAATTATGGCAGAATTAGTTTAAAAATCACAAAGTCCACCAACTAAGACAAGTCATAATTTTGACAACAAAAATTTTATTTTAGGCCTATGCCAGAATGTTGATTTAAACCTTATTATTATTATAGTGTAAATTTGACTTTTGACGTTTCTTTTTTAAAATATGTCTTTCTAAAGCCTTTCTAAATGGGGTAAGGTAAAATAGACTTCAGTAACTTACGCCCCGGGGCCTCACGGTGGCGCAGTGGGTAGCACACAGCAAGAAGGTCGCTGGTTCGAGCCTCGGCTGGGCTAGTTGGCATTTCTGTGTGGAGTTTGCATGTTCTCCCCGTGTTGGCGTGGGTTTCCTCCGGGTGCTCCGGTTTCCCCCACAAGTCCAAAGACATGCGGTACAGGTGAATTGGGTAAGCTAAATTGTCAGTAGCTTATGTGTGTGAATGAGTGTATGGATGTTTCCTAGTGATGGGTTGCAGCTGGAAGGGCATCCCGTTTCCCCCTGTAGTCTACCGTATTTCACGTCTATCTCCCACCACCCTTCTGTTTTGTTATTTCTCCCGTAATTTCAAGTTGCCAGATTTTATATGAAGCTAATCAGCTCACACAAGTGACAAAATATTCGAAGTAATTTTTACCTCAATCTGGCGACATACGTTACAGCCCGGTTGCGCTGTTGATTTCTGGCGGTTAATGAAAATACACTATAGACTAATGCTATAAACGCTAAAATGAAATATAAGTAGTCAGTTTAGTAGTGATTACCTGGGCTACACAAGTTTTTAGCTTTCATCTATAAACTCTACACTGTAAACAAAAATCTTGTTACCGTGTTTTAGTTGAAGCAAATAAACTTTTCAACTTACATCAGTCAAACAGACTAAAAATATTAAATTAAACTTTGTATAAATGATTTTAGCTGTTTCATGCTAGTGGCAAGGACCGCTAAGTATATATATAGTGATTGTAAGCTTTTTGCTATCTCATTTTCAGATCACCACTTTTACATAACAACAAATCTACACCACAAAATATGGGCATAACCGGCTCTGATAAGCATTGTGCTTATTGGAGACTGTTTAATGTACACTGAGGGATAACAGACGTTCAACAGTGACAGAAGTGCAGAGGTCAAAGCAGTGTATTTCACACACAAATGCTTCAAATGTCCATCCGTGAAATGTTTTAGGGTCCAAATACATTAAAGTAAAATATGAAATGGTTACAATTCTTAAAAGAAGTACTGTCAAATTGTGTACACTGCATTACATCTGTCATCTACAACATAATAAACTGGTATAAATAAATATTGTAGTGCTAAAATATCTACATTACAGTGATAATATAATTTATCTTATTCATTTTACTCTGCAAGAGCTTGTATAAGTGCGTAAAAAAAAGCACAGACTGATTGTGGAGAGTCAGGTTTCTTCTATTCTAATCAGATATAACCCAGCTAACAAAAATATGTTTCGATAACGTTCCTAATAAGTTATGCAAAGGTAATTTCCAAATGTTCTCTGCACCTTTTCAGTTTGTTTTGGTTATGCAAATGTTCCGGGAACATTCCATTTCCATTGCAAACATTAAGGCAACATTCCTTTGAATGTTAATTGAACAAACAGTGACGTAAAAAACATCTCCATGTACAACGTACAGAAAATATGTAGTTTTTTACACCAGAAATAGGAATTTTAAACACCACATAACATCAACGTTCTGCTCATGTTATTAAAAGAAGGGTTGTTGTATTATTTTGTTGTCTTTATTTTAGAGATCGCCAAAGTGGAATGAACCACCAACTATTCCAGCGAATGTTTGATGCAGCGGATGCCGTTTTAGCCGCAACCCAGTACTGGGAAACACCCAAACACGCTCATTCACACCCATACACTATGGCCAATTTAGTTTATTCAGTTCACCAACAGGGCATGTCTTTGGACTTGTGGGGGAAACCAGAGCACCCGGAGGAAACCCACGCCAATACGGGGAGAACATGCAAACTCCACACAGAAATGACAACTGACCCAGCCGGGACTCGAACCAGCAACCTTCTTGCTGTGAGGTGACAGTGCTAACCACTGAGCCACCCTGTTTTCATTTTCTGTGTTTGTTTGCTAAGTCGATACACTCAAAACATAATTTTTGCTGCTGCTTGTTCAAACTACTTATTTAAAATGAGTCCAAACAAAACAATTATTGACTTTTTTAAGACAACTTAATTGTGTTGTGAGAACACAAAGGAATTGTGTGCAACTCAACCAGCAGCCACAGGACGTCAACATGATGTCAGATTGACAGTGTACCTCTACGTCATGGGGACATAGCATTTTGTTTGAAAATGAAAATGGGGGGCAGCACGGTGGCGCAGTGGGTAGCACAATCGCCTCACAGCAAGAAGGTCGCTGGTTCAAGCCCCGGCTGGGTCAGTTGGCGTTTCTGTGTGGAGTTTACATGTTCTCCCCGTGTTTGCGTGGGTTTCCTCCGGGTGCTCCGGTTTCCCCCACAGTCCAAAGACATGTGGTATAGGTGAATTGGGTAAGCTAAATTGTCCGTAGTGTATGAGTGTGAATTGGTGTGTATGGATGTTTCCCAGTGATGGGTTGCAGCTGGAAGGGCATCCGCTGCGTAAAACATGTGTTGGATAAGTTGGCGGTTCATTCCGCTGTGGCGACCCCAGATTAATAAAGGGACTAAGCCAAAAAGAAAATGAATGAATTAATGAATGAATGAATGAATGAATGAAAATCGGGTTGACGTCAGAACTCAACATCAGGCCAACGTCAATGTCCATTGTCCAACCTAAAATCAACCAAATATCAACATCTAATGATGTTACAGTTTGACGTTGTGTGGACGTTACCAGTATTGAATTTTGGTTGCCATACCTGACGAATGAATGTCAGTATTTGATGTCAATATGACGTTGGATTATGGTTACTTTCAAACACAACCTAAAATCAACTAATTATCAACGTCATTATTGCATGTTAAAATAATGTTGTCCTTAGACACTGGCTAGACATTGAATTTTGATCACTTGATGTCACGACTTAAATCTAACCTAATATTAACGTCTCATGACATTGTGTGCCTGCTGGGCAGCATATTTTAGAGTGTGGATAACACAATTTGTATGGATGTTTCTGATTTGTCTTAACCCTGCTAAAATCTGCAATTAAAAAAAAGGTTTGCTCATAACATTGAAAGAACATTGCCATAGCATTAGTTTCCTGTTAGCTGGTGTTAAAAACATCCATTGAATGTTCAGTCATGCTGCAAAACAACCTCATATAAGGATATTTAAAAACAAATTCAGGAAATGACCTTTGAGTGAAAACCCCACATAAAAGTGGACAGAAAAACGAAAGCTTGTCTTCACAAACAAGCCATCATCGTATGGTATAATCACAATAAACTGATATTAACCACGCTGACCTTTATAAAAGTCTCATCCCAGGCCTCTGGGTGTCTGATTGTATGTCTATTCAAGGTTTGCGCATTATAGTAGCGTATCTGGTTTGAACATCTCTTTATGATAGGGAGAGAATGAGAGCTGAATGTCACCGAAAACATTGCTTCATCCCTTTATCACTGCACTGAATGTGAGGAATTCAAGAAGGTGCAGCGTTTGTTATGGTGTTCTTGTCACTTAAAACAATTCAAAACAGCCAGGAGAGGGTTACGAGTTCATGAAACTGAACCCGTGACATTTGCCTTTCCACCACCGAGCCACATTCAAGTTCAAGTTTTTAAAATGTCCTCGCATTTTCATTTTTTCACAAACTAAGAACATGCATGCATTAAAAAAATCTCATCTTGGGTTTCCTGATGCATTGAAATTAAACTCATAATGGACATTAAAGGGGACCTATTATGCCTCCTTTTTACAAGAAAAGTCTCTGATGTCCCTAGAGTGTGTAAGTGAGGAAAATACCACACATAAAGTGTTTTATAACTCATTGAATCTGCCCCTTTTAGGCTTTGATCCTAGAAGTGCCATTTTGGTGACTGTCGCTTTAAATTCAAATGAGATCTTTTCAAAAGAGGGCGGAGCTACAAATGCCTGTGTGTCAGTGAGGGAGAGATCATCACTAATGGGCGGGGATTTCCCTCTCTGATGACATGTACAAAGGCAGAATGTCAAAGTGTTTCAGCAGACCGTTTTTTTATATCAAGTGTGATTATAAAAAACGTAATTTATAAATCTCTATCATTAGAAGTGGGTTATATTCACAGACTGTTGCCACACAACTGTGTTTAAACCCCTTATAAAAGGGATTTTTGCACAATAGGTCCCCTATAAAAAAGCTTGCGGATGCAGTTTCACAAGGAAAAATCTCCATTTGTGCCCGAATGAAGTCAATTCTCCAGAAATCAAAGTTATTTTGTTGCTCGTCCTGATGACATGGAAATGGAGCGTATGAGTTGTTTGCGTTGATCTTTTGGGCATCTGCGTAGAACAAAGTCATAGTTGGCTGATGTAGACATGGCATAAAAGACGTTGGCCTTTTCGGGGATATGCAACTCTACAACAACAAAAAATATGCGTTAGAATTGTACGGCATGTAAGAGCGATTCTGAAATTGCAGGTACATCTCCAAGATTAACTTTTAATTATTTTTCAAAAACTAAACAAACCTTAAGAGTCTTTTTTTTGTATTGTAATTCTGTGTTTGACCACTAGAGTTCTGAATCACATATAATTAGGCAAAAGGGAAGAGAAGACATTAACACAGCATATCTGACTGTGGCCGTGAAAAAGCAGCATGGAAAACCATGTTATGTGGTTCATGACTGCATGATAAAATGTATGAACTGTGAGTAGAAAATGCGATTGTACGAACTGTATAATAAATAAACACAGAAAATAAATATTTCGGAGGATGATCTTTATTGTTTGGACCATGTCAGAAAAACCCAATGACACCTCAAGTGACATTATTGGTAATACCAATAATTAGTATTATTAATATTGGTCATTACAGAAACAGTTTTGAATAATAACACAAATAATATCAGGATATATATATATATATATTTTTAAACGATGTTTGAATGTGTATTTAGGGATGTTATGTCTTAATATTGTTAACAAAGCTCTATAGACCATTACAATGTGGTGATGTCATTGGCCCATGAACATTTCCTGCTTGTTGTTATTGTCAAACTATTTCATATCTGTAACAAGAGGCGATTCAATCATAACTTGATGTTATAACAGCTATCATAACATTATTTATCAATATGTGGAACTTTTTGCATTCTCAAAAGCTATAGAAATTAAAACATGTAAAACAGGAAATATGTCAGGAACATTGATATTGTTTACATCCCTCAAAATGGCCTATACTGTAGCGATCTTTTGACTGTCTCCACCTCCTGGATCTTACATTCAACCTTTATCATTATGAAACTAAATTGAAGTTTAATTTTCATCTTTGTTTGTGTTTGTGAGTTTACATTTGCATGAAATGTCTATTACCTGTATTATTTGTAATTTCAGTCGTAAAAAAAATAAATTTTGTGTATGTCTCTACATTCTGGTCAACTCTGTTACATCGGTTATAAAAAGACATTACTACAATCTTTAAAGCACTGATGGAAAAAGCATGTGACGTGTTCCAAGTGATGTCATTTTCCCTGGTGGGAAACTCTGGAAGTCATTGCAGTCTTCTCTCATTCATTTGTGCAAAATGTTTAGGATACACCAATAGTAGATTAATTATGTGTCACCTCTGTTACTGTGAAATTTTAGCAATTTTTTTATTCACTTTTTAAAAACAACAGTATCAAAGATAGTATGAATATTATAATGATAATAATATAATATGAAAATCTGGTTTGAGCTAAAGCACAAAATGGTGGAAAATGTCAACTATGTTACCGTCAACTCTGTTAGTGAACAACAATTAGTAATCAAATGTTCCCTATTTAAGCATTTTGCATCATTTTATGTTATTAATAGATTCAGTTTACTGTAAATATACTGTATAAACTGCATACAGTTGTTGCTTGTCATTCCAGTTCCAGGAAAATGAAAGGAAATGTACCCGCAACTCTAGAATGAGTCATATAAACTGAAAACCCTCACTTTTGATTAATAGCTTTCATATAAATACTGTTGGTTTTAGTAGGCGAGTTGGAAATAATAAATTGTACTGCTTTGAATCAGTATTTAGTACCTCTGCCTTGGGCCAGAACTTGTATGAGGGTGAAATCCTGCTCACTGACATCCTCCAGGTTGTGTTTTTGCAGCGCTCTCTGGATCACCTGTGCCGTCTTATCCTGACTGGTCAACTGCACAACATATTAAATTAATAATAAAAAATTAAATAAAAAGGAAATAAGAATTACAGTAAGATAATAAGAATAGAAGAAGAAGAAGAAGAAGAAGAAGAAGAAGAAGAAGAAGAAGAAGAAGCATGATAATAAAACAAAATTCATTCCATTCCAACTAAAACAACTGCAGTTTTCCTACAATGACCTTTAGTGAATATTCTGTGGAAGAGGATGTGCATGTTTACTTAAAGAACAGGTTTTGAATGGTGTGTGTGTGTGGATTTCAGCAGAAGTGTCTCCGAGGTCATCATTTAAATAATTAGTATTTATAAGCAACAAAATTATCCTTTATAGGCTTTGAATGGAAGATTTAAATAAATGAAGTTACGCAAAACATTTTTATAGGCAATATAGTGCATTAAAAGTCCTCCGATTTGTAAAGCTTTACAAAAATATTTGGATGATTAAAGGAGTCACACTGTATTATGCTTTTTTGCATGTACAGTAATACAAAGAACCCTTTTTCTACTGTGTGGAAAAAAACAGCTTGGTTTGGCATGCTTTACTTTGCACAATTTAGCTTTTCCTCTGCAGTTTAATATCGCTTCGAAATGAGTGGGATTATAGAGATATTGTTACATAGTATTGTATAGTATAGTATAGTATAGTATAGTATAGCATAGCATAGCATTTAGTAAGGATTTTGATGGCAGGCAGATCATGCTACAGGCACATGCTCCAGAATTTTCATATATGCAAAAGATATTATAAAATAGATTTATTTAATTTATTAGTTAATAATTATTACCTATTTAGTTAGATAAATTACTACAAAAGCAACACGATTGCATTTTCAAGCAGATTCAAGCACTTTATCCAAACTTTAAGTACTGTTCAAACCTTGAAAACACTAGATTAAAACATTTCCACATGGCAAAAAATGCTTCTCTTCATTACAGTTTTTGACTTGTTTCACGTCCAAATGTCTAAAAATTCCTAAATCAAGAAGCGTTTTCCAGACAAGTAAAAAATCTAGTCTTGTTTTGAGAAATATGTCAAAATTAATAATCAGCCAATGGGGTAAGCAAAATAGTCTTACTTATTTTTTTTTTAAATCTTATTAATATGTTTTACTTGTTTTATTGATTTAAGGATTTTTGTAATATTTGGACTAGAAACAAGCATTTTGTGCAGTAAAGCATTTAAAAAAAATTCCAGCACCCGTACGAACACAGTTTTTCATGCTCAAACAGCAACTTTACCCACTAAAAGCGTTAAAGAACCCATTTAAAGGTCTGATGAAGTGCTTTGAAATCTGCATTTTTTATTCGATGGTTGATTTAATCTCAACTGAAAAAATGAAGACAGGGCGGGACATACAGTAGCTCCTCCCCTTTAACAGCCAATAACATTTTGTTTTATCAGAGCTCTGCCAATGAGAGTGGTTAAACTCAAGTGCATCAATGAAAACAATTGTGAAGCGTCTTGAAGGAGGCGAGGAATGTCAGATACTAGAGAGCATTTGATTGATAAGAAGATTTGAAGAGAAACTGAAGTATGAGGTGACGTGGAAGTGACAAACTGCAAGCTTTGGATGTTTATATCAGTTTTATAGTTTCTAAATGCAAAATTTGTCACTGTTTTTGAGCACACTAGCTTATAGATATCATTAAAACGAACTGAAACTGAAACTAGCATCTACATTTATTTATTATTTTTTATGTCACGGGACCCATTTAAATGTGTGCAATACTCAAGTTCTTACCAGTATGCTCTTGTACATGTTGCCATTGTTGCAGAACTCCATGCTGACCCTAATGATGCAGGAGTCGTCCACCTGTCTATTGTAGAAAGGCAGGGTGGTCATGGAGAACGAGCGTTTATGAGACGAGACGTGCTGAGGGTCTGATGAAGCTGAAGAGGAGGAAGAGGACGGGCTTAGGCTGAGGTCCTGCTGAGAGCTGAAGGACGGACTGGACATGATGGAGGAATCAGGAGTGTAAGATGATGGAAAAGCCTCAGTCGAGCTCTGACCGCAGCTAGAATGAGACTAGAAGTGAGAAAAAAAAGAGAGTCGCATTTAGAGCCAAACATCATAAGATACTATTAGTAGTATAATGTCACTCATATTTTCATTTTTCAACAACCAATTACAGTTGAAATCATAATAATTACCACTCCTGTGAATTTTTCTTTTTCAAGTATTTCTCAAATGATGTTTAACAGAGCAAGGAATTTTTCACAGTATTTCCTATAATGTTTTTTCTTCTGGTGAAAGTCTTATTTGTTTTATTTCGGCTAGAATAAAAGTAGCATTTAATTTTTTATAAAACAATTTAGGGTCAATATTATTATCTCCCCTAAGCAATATAAACAAACCATGGTTATACAATGACTTCCCTAATTACCCTAACTTGCCCAATTAACCTAGCTAAGCCTTCAAATGTCACTTTAGGCTGAATACTAGAATCTTATAAATATCTAGTAAAATATGATGTGCTGTCATCATGGCAAAGATAAAAGAAATCAGTTATTAGAAATAAGTTATTAAAGCTATTATATTTAGAAATGTGTTGAGAAAAAAGAATCTCTTCGTTAAACAGAAATTGGAGAAAAAATATACAGGGGGCTAATAATTCAGCATGGCTAATAATTCTGACTTCAACTGTTCATGCATGCATACAATAAAATATCATTGAAGGGTTAGTTCACACAAAAATTGTCCAGTTAAACTAAAGAGAATCTCTTTTTTTTAACAGTGCATATTTGAGAGAGTACCACGTTTAATATTTTCAAAATTGTGCTTAAAGTTTGCCTTAAGGAAAATCTAATATGTAATCATTGATTTGATTTAAACTTATTGACTATGGTGTATTGTGTGTGTGTACTGCAAATGTGTATTGTACTATTTTCTAAATGAAATATTGCTAATTTTGTACAACATCCTGGGACTACAGACGTAAATTAGCTTTACTGCTAACTCTGGCACAACATGTCAACATTGTCCCTAAATGAATTTAAATTAAATTAATTAATTAATTAATTAATTAATTAATTAATATATAAAATTTAATTTAAATAAATAAATACAATTTTATTTTATTTTATTTAGGCCAAATATCTAAAAATTCTTTAGCCAAGAACCATTTTCTAGCCTAGTAAAAAATATAGTATTATTTTCAGAAACAAATGAGTCAAAATTAAGTCAATCTTTCCTTTAAACAAGCAAAATAATCTTGTTTTCTCTTTAAAACTAACTTACCTTATTGGCAGATTATTTTGCCAATGGGGTAACCGGGAACCATTGACTTCCAGTATTTGTTTTTTCTACTATAGAAGTCAATGGTTACTGGTTTTTAAAATTCGTCAAAATATCTTCTTTTGAATGAATGAATGAATGAATGAATGAATGAATGAATGAATGAATGAATGAATAAATTCATTCATTCATTCATTCATTCATTCATTCATTAATTCATTAATTCATTTAAATTTTTATTTAAATAAATAAATATCAAATTTAAATAAATGAACTTAATTTAATTTAAATAAATAAATAAATAAATTAAATTAGAAAATGAGAATTCAGTTATTAATTACTTCACCCTCATGTCATCCCAATCCCTTCACTACAAAAAAATAGCTTTTCTTACTTTTTGTCTGTTTTTGTCTGGTTTCTAGTCCAAATATCAAAAAATTGTTAAATCAAGAAGCATTTTATAGACCAGTAAAAATATAGTCTTGTTTTCAGAAAAATTAAGTCAAAATTAAGTAACTCTTTCCTTAAAACAAGCAAAATAATCTTGTTTTCTCTTTAAAACTTACTTACCCCATAAACTGCAAATGGGGTAACCAGTAACCAGTAAATACTGACTTCTAGTATTTGTTTTTGTTTTTTTCTACTATAGAAGTCGATGGTTACCGATTTCTAACATTCCTCAAAATATCTTCTTTTGTGTTCAACAGAAAAAAGAAACTCCTAAAAGTTCAGAACCACCTGAGTGTGAGTCAATGGTGAGGAAATCCATAATTTTTTTTAGGTGAACTATCCCTTTAAGGCAAAACATCACATGCAAAACAACATGCTCTGAATTTGAGGTATTTGGGTTATTTGGCTTTTTCGTAGCGTGTCGTTTCGAACTTGTGGAAAGAAAGCCTTCAAAGTGTGTATTTTTAAGATTCATTGAAATTATGATGTAGAGTAGATTAGCACAAATATTTTCTAAGAATCTGAAGCATGTGAGCGCTGACGTCTGTGTGTCCCGGTGCGGTTTCAGAGAGCATGACTCCTGCACAGAATACACTTACTGCGCTTTACTCATGTCTGAGACACAAACACCAGGCAGAGCAATGGAACATTTGCAGTATATTAGGTTTATAACGATATTAGTTTTTCTTGTTGTGATGATTGTTGAAGCTTTAATCCTAATGTATGGTATTATAATGCTACTGACATAAGATGCAAAAAATAATTGTTACTTTAGCAGGTATAATAATTGTATAACATGTTTGCATTGCTTCATTCTACATTCTACATTTTCAGAGTAAATAAATGCTTCAGACTAATTTAACTGCATTAAAGGATTACAAAGTGCTCTATTATAAAACAAATAAGGATAACTTTGTAAATAGCTACATGTGTTAAAGAATATACTGTATTACGTTAACTTAAGTTTCAAAACATACAAACTCTCACAGGGTCGCCCACTGAAGCTAAGCAGGGCTGCGCCCGGTCAGTACCTAGATGGGAGACCACATGGGAAAGCTAGGTTGCTGCCGGAAGTGGTGTTAGTGAGGCCAGCAGGGGGCACTCAACCTGTGGTCTGTGTGGGTCCTAACACCCCAGTATAGTGTAGGGGACTCTATACTGCTCAGTGAACACCGTCTTTCGGATGAGACGTTAAACCGAGATCCTGACTCTCTGTGGTCGTTAAAAATACCAGGATGTCCTTCGAAAAAGAGTAGGGGTTTAACCCCGGTATCCTGGCCAAATTTGCCCACTGGCCTCTGTCCATCAATGCCTCCTAACCGTTCTCATATAATATTTGGCTTCATCACTCTGTCTCCTCTCCACCAATCAGCTGGTGTGTGGTGTGCGGTCTGGTGCAATATGGCTGCCGTCGCGTCATCCAGGTGGATGCTGCACACTGATGGTGGATGAGGAGATTCCCCCTAATGTGTAAAGCGCTTTGAGGGTCTAGAAAAAAGCTATATAAATGTAAAGAAATATTATTATTATTAACTTAATATTTATTAGCTCCAATAAACAATAAAATAATTACAACTTTGAATTAGGATGAGTTATTGAACATTCACTAAGAAATGAACATCACCTAGGATTCAGGGATGCTTTACAAGTAGTTTTAATTGCCAGTTTACTTTAATTAGACCAATATTAGAAGAATACTCAACTAAATATGGTTGAATTTTACTGGGTTGATCTGCAGGTCTGGTGGGAGCACTTTAGCGTAAATCATTAAATCGGATTAGACCTTTAGCATCTCATTTAAAAAATAAATAAGGTTTCGATCATTTTCCAGGCGCAATGATATAATGCAGAGTCTAAGAGGTAGTGTAGGGCTTGGTGCTGGGGACTAATAATAGTGCTATTTGTACCTGCTGAAGCCACAAAACAGCAAGTTCCTTGATTATTACCATAGATATATACACTAGATATCGCATACGGGGCCTCACGGTGGCGCAGTGGATAGCACGTTCGCCTCACAGCAAGAAGGTCACTGGTTCGAGCCTTGGCTGGGTCAGTTGGCGTTTCTGTGTGGAGTTTGCATGTTCTCCCCGTGTTGGCGTGGGTTTCCTCCGGTTGCTCCGGTTTCCCCCACAAGTCCAAAGACATGCGGTATAAGTGAATTGGGTAAGCTAAATTGTCCGTAGTGTATGAGTGTGAATGGGTGTGTATGGATGTTTCCCAGAGATGGGTTGCAGCTGGAAGCATCGCTGTGGCGACCCCAGATTAATAAAGGGACTAAGCCGAAATGAAAATGAATGAATGAATGAATGAATATCGCATACGGACCCTGAGCATGCGTCAATAGTGCTGCCACATTTGTACAGTACTCCCAGAACAAATGTCATTCAACCGCACTTAGTCAAGACTAAAGCCAATCTGAAGATGCTGGACATTTGCGCTGTGTACGGGAGTAGTAATAGTAGTAGTAGTAGTAGTAGTAGTAGTAGAAAACAAAGCATATAGACAGAACATTTCATAGGTAAGATTTCATCTTTACGTTTTGTATGTTACGAACTTTTGTGCTAAACAAGTATTGATGGTATTGATGATAATACAGTCTCTTACCGCACTACCATAAGGCAATATAGCACCAACTTACACTAAATACTAGGCTTATGCTAGTTTTGTTGAATAAAATCAAATGAAATATGACAACAAGATGCTGCGGTGCTAGAAACTTGTATTATTGTTGGCTAAGTGAACGAGTCGTTCATAAGGGGGATTCATTCACAAACTAATCGCTCCCTTCGTTAGAATGAGAAGTGAAAGCAGGAGAGGGGGGGTGTTTTAGGACATGGATTAGATCAAATTTAACAGAGAGAGTGGATTATACATTTCCATGCACACAAACACATGCTCTTTGTCAGCAATGCCTGTGCGGTCACTTATCCATCGATATAGAAAAGTAATGTAAAAATTAAGATTTTTGTAATTTAAAAAAATATGTGCATACTGACCACCGAGAAAACTCCCGATCATAGATATATGTATATATGTGTATATATCTATGCCTCCGGATGACCAGTCCTCCACTGCACTTTGGTCCCACATTAATTGCAAAGGAGCGCTACTGTGTACTAAAATTACGGCTTTATTGACGCATTCCTTCCAATAGACAACAACGGCATAGGCGACATCTACTGTAAATATCTATGGATTATTACGCCATTATTACGTCTTAGTACACAATGTAACTACAAAACGGTCAAGCTTTCTAAATAGGAAAATTATCAAAACTCTTTGGTCAGTTTTTAATGAGATGCTAATGGTCTAATCCAATTCAATGATCTATGCTAAGCTAAGCTAAAAGTGCTCCTGCCATACCCGGAAATAGGTTTAATTTATTGTTCAAAAGAAGAAAGAAACTCCCAAAAGATCAGAACCACGAGTGTGAGTAAATGATGAGGAAATTGGTGAACTATCCCTTTAAGGCAAAAAAAAAAAAAACCCCGCAAAACTTTATCATGCTTTATCATGCTCTGAATTTAAGGTTTTGAGGATATTTGGCTTTTTAAAATTTGTGGAAAGAAAGCCTTCAAAGTGTGTTGATCTCCGTGTCTGGTGCACGTGAGCACTTTTAGCTTAGCTTAGCATAAATCATTGAATCGGATTAGACCATTAGCATCTCACTCAAAAAAATTCCAAAAAGTGTTTCGATCATTTTGAGAGTATAGCCATATTAGCCTAGAAAATAGCAACTTTTTTTTTTTTTCATCAGTCTTAGTACACAATTTAACTACAAAAGTGTCAAGCTTTCTAAATAGGAAAATTATCTAAACTCTTTGGTCATTTTTGAGCGAGATGCTAATGGTCTAATCAGATTCAATGATCTATGCTAAGCTAAAAGTGCTCCTGTCAGACGCGGAAATATGCAGAATTTTATGTTCAACAGAAGAAAGAAACTCCTAAAAGTTCAGAACTACATGAGTGTGAGTATATGAAGAGGAAATGTGTCATTTTTAGGTGAACGAGCCCTTTAAGGCAAATAAAATTGCAATGCAAAACAACAGGTTGAAATTTTGGGATGTTTGGCTTTTTGTAGCGTGTTGTTTCAAATTTGTAGACAGAAAGTCCTCAAAGTGTGTTGATCTCCGGGTCTGACTGGAGCACTTTTAGCTTAGCTTAGCATAAATCATTTAATCAGATTGGCGAGATGCTAATGGTCTAATCTGATTCAATGATTTATGCTAAGCTACGTTAAAAGTGCTACCGCCAGACCCGGAAATAGACTGAAAGGATTAAAAATGGTAAAACTGTTTTTTAACTAAACTTGTAAATAAAAAAAGTGTTAACTATATTAATTATTAACTGCAACTGTATAATAATTATAATAAAAGCATCTATAATAATGAAAGTAAAAGTGCGTGTGAACACAAGTACCGGTGATATAAAAGCTGATGATTGAGAAGACATGTCCTCAGCTTCAGAGCTGCTGGATCCTGACGAGGACACACTGATCTGATCTGCATTCTTTCTGGATCCCTCATTCCCGGACAGAAGCCTGGAAAAAATAAATAATTATATATTATAATATACAATATAATAATCAATATACATAAAAGATTGTTATATATTACGTCACATTAATTCTGGAGTAGCATCTATTTTGCTTATGAAAGCTTGCAGTCGATAGGACAAATGCAGAAAACACAAGAGCTATGTGAGAGCTCATTTAGTGATTTACTGATTTACTCACGATGGGAGTTTTTTGTTAGCATTCGGTGGATCCAGCCGCTGCTGGATGGAGAAGTGTCTTGAGGAGACTCCAGCTGTCTGGAAAGCTCATAACTGAGGACACACAACAACACAAGCAAAATTTAGGAAAATTATGTGATTATGTGTCTTTTTTTTAGGGAATCTCTTTTAAAGTTACAGAAAGCTCCTTGCAAAACTTCAGTTTAGCTGAGTTTAATTAAATGTGACCGTTTTATGGCTACGTTTAAGGCTAAATTGTTATTTTCATTGCTGTATTAAAGAATATTTTATTATATTATATATATTAATTTGAGCCTTTTTATGATTATTTCTTAAAACTAAGAATTAAGATTAAGGCATATTTTTTATTATTATTATTTTTAGGTGCATTTTCTAAAGATTTTTATTTTCATTTAAGATTACACTAAACCCTACTGCTTTCCTCCGGGTTCCCCGGTTTCCCTCACAAGTCCAAAGACATGCGCTATAGGTGAATTGGGTAAGCTAAATTGTCCGCAGTGTATGTGTGTGAATGAGAGTGTGTGGATGTTTCCCAGTGATGGGTTGCAGCTGGAAGGGCATCCGCTGCGTAAAACATATGCTGGATGAGTTGGCGGTTCATTTCGTTGTGGCGACCCCAGATTAATAAAGGGACTAAGCCGAAATGAAAATGAATGAATGAATAAACCCTATTGCATTTAATTTTTAGTCTAATTTTAGTTAGGAATATATTTTATTTTTATTTACATATATATCATATATATACATATATATATATCAAACCACCTGTAGAAACACTCTTCTCTCTTATGCGCCTGACACTTTATCTAAACTCTACCTTACAAGGACTCAATGTTTACTATAAATGTACCACACTCATGTTGCACTGCTTGCTTTAACCTTAAACACCTCTTGCACAGTATTAGACCTTAAATACCTTTTTTTTGCACAATATCCTGCACAGCATTGTTCAGTCCCATGTAAAAGTGCTTGTATAGCCTGTCTTAAACTTCCACACACACTCATTCACACACATACACTACGGACAATTTTGTTTACCCAATTCACCTGTACCGCATGTCTTTGGACTTGTGGGGGAAACCGGAGCACCCGGAGGAAACCCACGCCAACACAGGGAGAACATGCAAACTCCACACACAAATGCCAACTGACCCAGCCGAGGCTCGAACCAGCGACTTTCTTGCTGTGAGGCGATCGTGCTACCCACTGTGCCACCGTGAGGCCCTATATTCAATTATGCTATGAATATTTATAATTATGAATTACAATTTGTTGTTTTCAGCACACGACACTGATGTTAACTCTACAGCAAGAAATGTTTTTGGGCATATAGAGTTGAAGTCAGAATCATTACCCCTCCTGAATATCTGTTTAACGGAGAGAATATTTTTCCAACACATTTCTAAACAGAATAGTTTTAATAATTCATTTCTAATAACTGATTTCTTTTATCTTTGTCATAATGACAGTCATACTATTTGACTAGATATTTTTCAAGACACTAGTATTCAGCTTAAAGTGACATTTAAAGCCTTAACTAGGTTAATTAGGCAAGTTAAGGTAATTTAGTCATTGCATAAGGATGGTTTGTTCTGTAGACAATCTAAATAAAAGTATTGCTTAAGGGGGCTAATAATATTGAACTTAAAATTGTGTTAGAAAATTAAAGACCGCTATTATTCTAGCCGAAATAAAACAAACAAGACTTTCTACAGAAGAAAAAATATTATAGGAAATACTGTGAAAAATTACTTGCTCTGTTAAACATCATTTGGGAAATATTTGAAAAAATATTGAATTATTTTGATTTCAACTGTATATTAATTTCGTCAATAACTAATTCATAAAACTTGTGCATCAGTTGTTGGAGTCTCACCTCTCCTGATCTGAGAGCAGTTTCTGACTCTGCAGCCAGGCAGCCACTAAAGAATGATGAGGTAAAACATACTGAGCACACGAGGCCTGCAGCTGACGGATCTGCCTCAAGATCTCATACTCCTGCAAAACAGCAGCACAAGAGTGACTCCCAAGAAAAAAAAAACAGCGGAGCATCAACATACAGAGCAAGAGATTAAAGAGAAACAAAGCCAGAGACTGTTACTGTTACGCAACACAGCCTCACAAATAATCAGTCATGAGATTAATATCAGTCTGCCTTCAGAAAAAGAGAGAGATCTCTATAAACAAAAGTCTCTCTCTCTATGGTGCCAGTGTCAAACTAAAGCATTAAAGAGGGCTTCATGGCTATTGAAAATGGGCTCTCGCCAAATCTACAGTCACTACATTTATGCAGTTAAGAAGGTAAAATAAAGAGAGAACTCACCCGTCTCCTCTTTTCAAAATTAATGAGGCCACCCTGTTGAAGATAATGCAGAGAATATCAATCAAAAGCATGTTACACACTTCTGCATGTGCAACAAAATGGACACTGATTTAAAAGTACAATCGGGTGGCACGATGGCTCAGTGGTTAGCACTGTTGCCTCACAGCAAGAAGGTTGCTGGTTCGAGTTGGGTCAGTTGGCATTTCTGTGTGGAGTTCTCCCTGTGTTGGCGTGGGTTTCCTCCGGGTGCTCCGGTTTTCGCCACCGTCCAAAGACATGCGCTATAGGTGAATTGGGTAAACAAAATTGGTCTTAGTGTATGAGAGTGTGTGTGAATGAGAGTGTGTATGACAGCAACAGTCCCAAGATGTTCAGAAAAATACCAAAAACATTGTCAAAACATTACATTTTGACTTCAGTGGCTCGCCTTCAAGAACACCCTTGTGCACAAATGCCTTCAGCATCAGATCAAGGTGTGTATTTACTATCACCAAATTGAATCTTGCATGTTGTGCTGTTGACTGCTAACTGTCACCGTTAACACTTGATCAAAGTCCCTTTAAGGCAAGTCATTTCACTCGCCGGCCATCTTTAAAACGCCTTTCGGGCAGTATGCTCGGGCATTCTGTCTGAATGGGGAAACATCAAATTCTCCAAAACTGTTTGCCAAGCTTACGATTACATTACGTATTAAGAATCACCAATAATATTAAACCGCAAATGTCTCATAAGTTTAGTTTCTACACGTCCGAATCAAACGAAATCTGCGTTTTTTCAGGTTGCTCAAACTAATGCGCATGCGCACTCGAAAGGAACGAGATCACGACACCAACCTCATTTATGGCCATTTATACACATTATCATCCTCTGGATAATGATCGTCCAATCACGCTGCTCTTTAGAAGTAATTCACAACTTGGTCTTGATGGCGATTCTCCTCCAGAAATGACGGCGACTCTGTTTACACGTTTGTGGGCATTTGAGTAGTTGCTGCTGTCGTGTGATGTGCGTTTGACAGGACGGACTGTACCTCACGTTCGTTTCATACAGATTACAAAACCAAAAAACTTTTGTTTTCAAGTGTAGTTGATTCATTTAAAAGTAGAGAGTTCAAACTTTATGTGGATATATTTCTTATGTCTATGAAGCAAGTATTCGCTGAGATCTGGTCCGAACTTCTCCCCTGGAGAAACGTCAGTCTATAGCAATCGATGATTGGCTTCTGTACTAGTAGGCGGGGCTTAATTTGCCATATTGACATTACACTTTTCCCCATTCAAAACTATACGAGTGACACGTCTTGTGTATTCTATAGTCTTTGGCTTGATAGAGGGCATGTTTGAATATATGCGATCGTCATGGTGACGACAACCAATAACATTCAGCTTTGACTACGACACAAAAAAGGCACAGAAGTAGCAGCAGTAGTGTATGAAGTTGTATATAGAGATTGATAATAAAGCACTGTGTGATTATCAACCATGATGGTAAGCTTTTCCAACATTTTGACATATTTCTGGTGTTACACAAATGTGATTGGCTAGCATCTGGACTTGTATTTGCATAGAGCAATTTGATTGGCTAACACCTACTAATAAGTAAGTTTACTTATGCTGCAAGTAATTGACCCGATGTGACTTAATGGATCCACAATTCAGTTGGGCAATGCTTGATGTCACTCCATTCAAAGTAATTGAGAGGCATTAACGTTGACACCCCATGCGAATAGGGGCAATGTGGCAATATATGGCGCTGCCCATAGTAAATGTACGCCCTGACGACCTGACATGGGAGACAAGATTTAGGCGAACAGAGTTATCTAAAAATGATGATTGCTGTTTGTTCATTCATTCAATCATTCATTCATTTTCATTTCGGCTTAGTCCCTTTATTAATCTGGGGTCGCCACAGCAGAATGAACCGCCAACTTATCCAGCATATGTTTTACGCAGCGGATGCCCTTCCAGCTGCAACCCATCTCTGGGAAACATCCATACACACCCATTCACACTCATACACTACGGACAATTTAGCTTACCCAATTCACTTATACCGCATGTCTTTGGACTTGTGGGGGAAACCGGAGCACCCGGAGGAAACCCACGCCAACATGGGGAGAACATGCAAACTCCACACAGAAACGCCAACTGACCCAGCCGAGGCTCGAACCAGCGACCTTCTTGCTGTGAGGCGAACGTGCTATCCACTGCGCAACCGTGAGGCCCCGCTGTTTGTTCAAACTACTTATTTAAAATGAGTAAAGCAACAAAATTCTTGAGGTTTTTTTTGGAGGACAACTTGATTGTTTTATGTTCAATCCACTTAAATTTGCTAAAACTAATAAGTTGACTTAATTCCTTCCTTCAACACAAATCGATTGTGTGGAACCCAGCATTTTTTCAGTACAGTTTTTTGGCACACAAAACTGTTCTTGGAGCTTGGCATGATTACAGTTGAACCACTGAAGTCACACGGACTGTTTGACAATGTTATTGGCTCCTTTTCTGGGCTATGAACCGTTGCTGTCTCTGGAGGATGAGAGAGCTCTCTGATTTCATCTAAAATGTCTTAATTGGTATTCCAAAGACTAACGAAGGTCTCAGGGGTTTGAAATGAAATGCAGGCGAGTAATTAATACCTGAATATCTTTGGGTGAACTAACCCTTAAATAAAGGAAAGCACTTCATGATTCATAAACAAACAAGCTGACCTCTACAGTGTCTGGTAGGGCAGTGTCCAGCATGGTCAATACTGTAAGGTACGTGCCCAGGTATGGAACCGTGCCTCCAGCTGTGTTCTGTAAGAAATCACACACCAAGTCAACATCTAAACAGTGTCACTGTAAAACTTTGACAATAAATATAACAGCTTTACCATCTGTTTTGTTAAAGGGCATCTCTTGGAGGTTTTTGTGGTAGTGCTGCTGTCTTCGTCAGCTTGACTCTCATCCTATAATGCAGCATGTGAAAAAAACAACATGTAGTTAAGTTAAGATGTAACACTGATATTAATCAGAATTTTAAACACACATAGTCATATACTGAATCCCACACGGACAGACACAGATTGTTTATTTTAATGTACTGATCTTACGATTCAGTTCTGTAAGATCAGTATGTCTGGCTTTTTGGTTTGCCCAACACATTTCTGCTGTGTTCTGCAGTTAGTTTTTTTTACTTGCAGCAAGTCATCTCAGCCACCATATATATATGTACATACAGTGTACATACAACAACATACAACATATAACAAATCTGTACATACAATTCATCATACAGAGCTTTTTGACTGATTCAATCTCTGTTTAATGTTTGTTGTCTTTTTTATATGTATTTTGTGTTGTCACTTGTCACTTTATGTACACTGGAAGCTTCTGTAGCCAAAGCAAATTCCTTGTGTGTGTAAGCACACTTGGCAATAAAACCCATTCTGATTCTGATTCTGATATATATATATATATATAATACAGGCGACACGGTGGCGCAATGGGTAGCACAATCGCTTCACAGCAAGAAGGTCGCTGGTTTGAGCCCCGGCTGGGTCAGTTGGAATTTCTGTGTGGAGTTTGCATGTTCCCCCCGTGTTCGCGTGGGTTTCCTCCGGGTGCTCTGGTTTCCACCACAGTCCACAGACATGCGCTGTAGGTGAATTGAATGAGCTAAATTGGCCGTAGTGTATGTGTGTGAATCAGTGTATATGGGTGTTTCCCAGTGTTGGGTTGCGGTTGGAAGGGCATCAGCTGTGTAAAACATATGATGGATAAGTTGGCAGTTCCTTCCACTGTGGTGACCATGATTAATAAAGGGACTAAGCCAAAAAGAAAATGAATGAATATATAATACATAATATATAAATATGTGTGTTAATAATTACATGTGTTAGGCAAACAACTCTTGTCTCACAGCCTAGAAAATAATAAGAGAGCCAAAGATTAGATTAAATGTGTTCAATGTGAATTGACAAAAGATCACTGAATTAAATTCACATGTCGCCAGGACTGACGTCAAAATAAAAAACACTATTCAGGGCACATTGAATTATCGTGTTTACAGAGTTTAAAAAAAGACCTCAACACTATTCTTTTCACCATGCAGTTTCATGTATATGTTCCAGGATTGTAAAATTATAAGAAAAATGTATATAACATTTACATATAAAATTAATAACACGTGTAATGATATATAAAAAATATGGTGGCTGAGATAGCTCAAACTTGCTGCAAGTAAAAAAACACACATGTAAATAAAAACATTTTTTTGGCAACACATGCACACAAATTCTCACAACACATGCAAATACAGAAGCATTATTAAAAATAGTGCAGACCACAGCAGAAATGTGTTGGGGGAACCCAAAAAAAAAGACAAACCAGACAAACAGCAGGGAACTGTAAGATTCATTCATTCATTCATTTTTTTTCGGCTTAGTCCCTTTATTGATCAGGGGACGCCACAGCGGAATAAACCGGCAACTTATCCAGCATATGTTTTACACAGAGGATGCCCATCCAGTTGCAACCCAGAACTGGAAAACATCCACACACACATACACACACTACGGCCAATTTAGTTTATTCAATTCACCTATACTGCATGTCTTTGAACTGTGTGGGAAACCAGAACACTCGGAGGAAACCCACAACAACACGGGGAGAACATGCAAACTCCACACAGAAATGCTGACTGGCCCAGCTGGGACTCGAACCAATGACCTTCTTGCTGTGAGGCGACAGTGCTAACCACTGAGCCACCGTGTCACCCAACCGTAAGATCAGTACATTAAAATAAATAAACAAAACAAAAAAAAAACTCCCCTCTCTGATCTCCGACAACAATGCTAACTCTCTTTGGGATCTGTGCTATTTGCTGTGCAGTTCTTTATTTGCATGTGCTGTGAGAATTTGTGTTCGCATGCCTGTCGTCAAAATGATGTTTTCTTCATTTGTTTGTTTTTTTCTATTTGCATGTTTGTTTGTTTTAACTTGCACTGTGAGCTCTCTCGGCCAAGACAATAAACAAACCGCTGACCTACAATAGACATGAAGATCAGTGAAACAAACAAAATGATATAAGCTCATTATATCAACTAAAAATAAAATAAAATAACAATAAAACTAAAATGACTGAAACTGAAGCTACAAGGTAAATAAAACACAGAAAATGACAGAAGTACATCATAAAACTACTAAACTGTAAATTAAAATATGTAAGTATGCATGGCGACACGTGGGCTCAGTGGTTAGCACTGTCTCCTCACAGCAAGAAGGTCGCTGGTTCGAGTCCTGGCTGGGCCAGTTGGCATTTCTGTGTGGAGTTTGCATGCTCTCCCTGTGTTTACGTGGGTTTCCTCCGGGTGCTCCAGTTTCCTCCAGTCCAAAGACATGCGCTATAGGTGAATTGAATAAACTAAATTGGCCGTAGTGTATGAGTGTACATGTGAGAGTGTATGGGGGGTTCCCAGTACTGGGTTGCAGCTGAAAGGGCATCCGCTGAGTAAAACATATGCTGGATAAGTTGGCGGTTAATTCCACTGTGGCGGCCCCTAATGAATAAAGGGACTAAGCCGAAGGAAAATGAATGAATGAATGAAGTATTCATCAAAAATATTATGCAGCAATAAAGGAAATAATAGAAACTATAAGGGCGCATGTCCATCGAAGCCTTTTTCTCAAGCTGAGCATTTTTTTCTGTTAATGGAAGCACTATAATTTTTTTTATGTCTGCAGTGTAGCGAGCTGATCGATTTTAGAAGAGCATTGGTGTTTTCAGCTACAAAACAAAAAGCCCGAATAGTATATAAAATAATATCTTAATTATGATAGGTCCACACAGTATGACTTACTTCCTCAAAGATTTCTCGGTTAGTCACAACAGAGTTCTCATCTGGAAACGTTTCACACAGGTTCTCAAAGACAGAGACAGCCTCTCTGGAAACACCAAATCCGAGATTTACATTGAAATATGGTTTAACTGCAGTGTTTTTCACCAATAGCTTACAGTGTTTTCTAAGTACTTGCTTATATAAACTATATAGACAACACAATCATACTTTAAGGCAAGTATATTATAAGTAACAGTAGTTACATTTATAACATAGAATACTGTCTGCATATGGTGTGTCTGTACCTGCTCACAGCAGTCCAGGTCTTTCTTAGCCTATAGACGGGGTTGGACTGAAGGGCAGATAAAATGGCCTTCAGAGAGGAAAAGTTTTTCAGCTCTCTACATCCCTGCGTGAGGAAAAAATGGTTCGTTTGCAATCTTGAAAGGGGTCTTACAGAAAGACTTTAAAACACTAACGAACATTTAAAAAACTTCAATAATCCAAGTGTCAGGGTTCCCATTCAATTTCTTGACTTTTTCTTGACTTTCACTGACTAAAAAGCTGAATTTCCATGGCATACACTGAAAAACAGGCAGCTGTTGTGTTGAGCAGTACTTCCAGAATTTAGTGATTTTGTGACGACTGAATTTAATGCAAAATCGAGCAAATGGTTCAAAAGGAGCTTGAATTTGTGAGCTGTGGATTTTAACAAGCCAGGACACTGTCCAAATTTCTTCCATGCCTTCTGCATTGTTTTATATCAAATAACAGCATATCAGTGTTTAGAAAGTGCTCATCCGGTGCTCAATATTGCCCAACATATTGAGAAAAGTCACAAAACAAGTCATTTTAGGTGGCAATAATTACAAATTTCCCAGCCAAAATCATGGAGGCATTCGTTGAGCTCTGAGCAGACATTTTAAACAGTATTAGTTTACTGTACAGCCTGGTGACTGCATTTGATTGCTGGTTGATTATTGGGAATAAAATAGAAAAACTGCTTTTACCCCAGCCAAAATA
>CAIGQW010055694.1:2313352-2326589 GCA_903798125.1 Danio choprae | reverse complement strand
GATAAAAAGATGGATGGACGGATGGATGGATGGATGAATGGATGGATAGATAGAATGACAGATTGACAAGAAAGAAAGAAAGAAAGAAAGAAAGAAAGAAAGAAAGAAAGAAAAAAAGAAAGAAAGAAAGCCAAACAGATTCAGCAAAATCGTGCTTCATGATTTTAAACCTGTCAGATTTAACTAACAGACAAATAAAGCTTTCAAAACCAGGATATTAAATCAAAAAGTGTGAAAATGATCAGACCTTTTGTAAGTGGTAAATATGCACAGTATAAATATATATATATATATATATCACACTTCTTGAGGTGCCTAAATTATACATATGTAGAACTTCTTCAAACTCTTAAAGAAGTCTAATAAGTTACCTCCAAAATCCTCAGAGACCAGCATTGTAAAATGAGTTCAAGGAAGTGCTCAGTGATACTCGATGAACTCATGACGTGGTGAAAATACGGCACGCACAAACTCCAGATAACCAAATGCGGCTGACTTTCACAAACACACATTTGCCTGTCTAAACACAGACCTCTGGAAGAGCGTCTCGATGAGCTTGATGGTGCTGGTGAAGGAGCGATACGTGGACAGCAGAATGCAGCCGTAGTCCTGCTCCTGGCAGCAGGGATCCAGCAGGTGAGACACCAGTTTGTCCAGTGTGGCTGCTTTTAACCTGCGCACTTTACATGTGCGGTAATGAACGAAAGCTTCCGAGGGCTCGGCAGACTGCTGGACCGGCTCTCTGCGCAGGGTGACCCCGAACACCGCCCCGTCTTCATGCTCCTCACCCCATTCCTGAACAGGCTCCTGTACCAAACATACAGTTCAAGTCAGAATCATTAGCCCTCCTAAATTTATAGCCCCCCCTGTATATCTTGTCCCCATTGAAAAGAAGTTTTTTTTAACACATTTCTAAACATAATAGTTTTAATAACTCATCTCTAGTCTTTTATCTTTGCCATAATGACAGTCACAGTATTTTACTAGATATATTTAAAGTGACATTTAAAAGCTTATCTAGGGTAATTAGATTAATTAGGCAAGTTAGGGTAATTAGGCAAGTCATTGTATAATGATGGTTTGTTCTGTAGACAATCGAAAAAATATTGCTTAAGGGGGCTAATGATATTGACCTAAAATGTTTAGGTTTTTTTTATTTTAGCTAGAATGAAAACTTTCTCCAGAAGAAAAAATATTATAGGAAATACTGTGAGAAATTCCTTTTTAACACAAAAGAAGATATTTCGAAAGCTGGAAACTTGTAAACGCTGACATCCATAGTAGGAAAAACAAATACTATGGAAGTCAATGGTTACAGGTTTACTTAAAAAACATTTCAACAAAATGAAGAAACTCATAAAGGATTGGAGGATCCAGGGGAGGTTCCAGGATTTCATCCTTAAACTGATTTTTAAATTTTATTTAATGATTTAATAATGCTTATGAAGACTTCATATTTCAATCCTAGATGAATCAATTTTGAAGTAGTATTCAGTGACACATTAATAGCCATTCAAAAATAAACAATACAAAACATTGTGAATTTGTATATCTAGATCTCCACGTTTTTAGGAAATCATAAAGGTTTACAAGTCACCTAGAGTTATAGAGTTTTTAATCCCTTTTCTTAATCCCTTTAGATGATCTCAGGATCTGCCAGGAGCACTTTTAGCTTAGCTTAGCATAAATCATTGAATCAGATTAGACCATTAGCATCTCACTCAAAAAGGCCCAAAGAGTTTTGATAATTTTCCTATTTAAAGCTTGACTCTTCTGTAGAAAATAGCATCTTAGGACAGAAAATGAAAAGCTGCTATTTGCTACGTTGATATGAGTAGGAACTATATGCTCATTTTGGATTAATAATCAAGGAACTTTGCTGCTGTAGCATTACATCAGTAGGCGCAATGATATTACGCAACACTGTTGCCAAGCTGGGGACTATTTGTAGGCATTGCATAATATCATATCTATTTAAATGGAAAATTATGGAAACTCTTTGGTCATTTTTGAGCGAGACGCTAATGGTCTAATCGGATTCAATGATCTATGCTAAGCTAAGCTAAAAGTGCTGTCCGGAGATGGGCTGAATGGATTAAAAATTGGTAAAACTCAACTGCTTAACTCTGGGTGACTTGTAAAATGAGAATATTTTCAAAAAACAAAGTGTTCCTTTCACATATAATCAAACCCAAAAGACTTCAGCCAACTTCAACATTTCTCACATTACCACATTTATATGATTTAGCTTCAAAAATGGTAACAAACTATTGTAAGTACTCGGTTAAACTGCATCAGAACAAACTAATGCTTATAATGTCAGATAACTTTAACAGAAAGATGGAGTATGATGTAGAGTACAATCAACCAAAAACACCAACTGTTAGTATGATAATATTTACACTGCTATCAATACGTGGTTAGTTCACCCTGAGACTCAATGTCAGCCTGTAGTCTGTATCCAGATTCATGCAAACACGAATTTCAATATTTTCCCAGACTCCTGAGTTCATGTTGATTTTTTTAATCCACTTTAAAAATAAATTTAGGGTATAATATGTCACAGTTTATTTCCTTTTGCTTTGATTGCTTACATAAATTAACTATAGTGTCCATCACAAGTAAAAATATACATATATAATAATAAATATTTGTTGTCTGACTAATCTTTGCTTTTACTGTATTGTACCAAATCAATACTTTAAAAAATGTTAAATAATTAATGAATTAAATTAAATTAAGGATATTGTTTTCCCCAGGATACTTTTATAAATAGAAAGCATTTGAAATCTTGTAACATCTTACATCTTGTAAATTTTGTACCATTAAAAACCCTTTACAAGTCAATTTAGTCCATCCTTGCTGAATAAAAGTTTTGATTTGGGTAACACTTTAGCATTGGGACCAATTCTTACTACTAACTTACTTATATTATGCTTATTATTAAGAAATATCATGCTTATATCATGCTTATTATTAAGAAATTGGCTGATTATTAGTACTTATGAAGTACATACTCTGCATGATCTTATTCTACATCCCTAATCCTACCCAATACCTAAACCCAACTACTACCTTACTATTAACAATCAGCAATTTAGTATTTTATTGTGCAAAACGTCTTAGTTACTGGTTTGTTAACAGCAAGAATTGAGCCTTAAAATAAAGTGTAACCTGGATTTCTTTAAACAATAATATAAAATCACAATCTTTAGAATGGTAGTACACTTTCTCTTATACATGCATACACTACCTGACAAAAGTCTTATCGTCCACTTGTCGTCCAACAAATAGTAACTTGTTGCTCTAATATAACTAATAACTAATAAAAGAAGACCTATCCACATCAAAGTTCCTGAAAGCAAAGGAGGTCACGGTGCTCCAGGATTGGCCAGCCCAGTCACCAGACATGAACATTATTGAGCATGTCTGGCGTAAGATGAAGGGGGCATTGAAGATGAATACAAAGATTCTTGATGAACTCTGGGAGTCCTGCAAGAGCGCTTTCTTTGCTATTCCAGATGACTTTATTAATAAGTTATTTGAGTCATTGCAGAGATGTATGAATGCACTATAAGCTCATGGGAGTCATACACAATATAACAAAATTGTCCACTGCACCATGAGTTTATATTCTATAATGTACATTATTTCTGTTAAGTGACAAGACATTTGTCTAAGTAAAGTCAGACCCTACTGTTCTAATTAAATAATTAACAGTCAAGGCATTATCATATTTTATTTTGATAAAATAAGCGTAATCTAGAGGCCTTTGCCTTTCATAAATGCCACTTCTGATACCAAATGATCAACTAGAAGTCAAGTTATTATTTGTTGTTCCTAAAACTTGGATAGGCGACAAGACTTTTGTCAGGTAGCGTACATCTTATTTACATAAACTTTAACCTAAAATTCCTAATAATAAAACTATTGAAGCTCATTGATCAGCTTCCTTCATAAAACCAACACACACAAACTCAAACAAACATATTCTGGATCCAAACCCTATGCACATGTTTTTACCAGCAACAACCACATAATGCATTGTTTGTAAAGCATCATTGGGGACCGGCCTGTCAGCTAAAAGCAGCATGGATTTGCAAACCACAGACAGGAGAACAAAGAGTCATTATGACATGCTTCAGCTGGCTGACTATAGCAGCTGATGCCACTATAACATTAGGGCAAGTCCACACCAGCACACCTGAGTGGTTCTGAGCGCGGATTACTCCTCTTGCTGAGTATGGGTTGTGTGTTGACTGTAAACAACTGCTATAAGCCGGTGTGACGCTTAAGACCATCAATTACAGCCATTATTGATGAGGTAAAAGGATAAACAAGAGGAGAGCTGAACATGTGAAAAGGCAAACACGCAAAACAAGAGGCTACTGTTCAAATCCAAGGCATTATGTGGATGAACTTGTGGCTGAAAATAAAAAGACATTGTTTGTTTAAAAAACAGTTGGTGTTCCAAGATGGTTTATAGGTAAAGAGTGTATTCATAGTTCACCAGCATGAAAGCATGGTGTTTTTTGGTTGCCAGATCATTGCTAACAGGTTGCTTTAGGGTTTTAAGCTGTTGCTAGAGTGTTGCTAAGCTGTTTTTGGTAGTTGCCAAGTGAAGACTGCATCTTAAGTTCACTGGCTACTGGGTTATAAGTTCTACTGGGTGGTTGCCAGATTAATAGTGTTTTTTTTTTTAGTTTAAGTTAACCCGCATTAGAGGTTGCTAAGGCATTGCTAATGTGTTGCTTTAGTGTTTAAGTGGTTGCTAGGAGGATGCTAAGGTGTTTCGTGTGGTTGTCTTCCTGGTGAAACTGCACCAAAAGTTCACTGTTCATGTCACTATGGTGTTGAGGCTTGCCTGGACTTTAACATGGTGCTAAGTGGTTTGCAAGGACATTGTTAAGGTGTACTGGGTGGTTGCCAGATTAATATTGTTTTCCATAGATCACCTGCATGACACTGTAGCATTGGAGGTTGCCAGAGCATTGCTAACATGTTGCGTTAGCATTCTAAGTGGTTGCTAGGAGGATGCTAAGGTGTTTTGTGTAGTTGTCCTCCTAGTGAAACTGCACCAAAATATCACCGGTCATGTCACTATGGTGTTGAAGGTTGTATGTATGTTATTATGGTGCTAAGTGGTTGCTAGGACATTGTTAAGGTGTACTGGGTGGTTGCCAGATGAATATTGTTTTCCATAGTTCACCTGCATGACACTGTAGCATTGGAGGTTGTCAGGGCATTGCTAATGTGTTGCTTTAGTGTTCTAAGTGGTTGCTAGGGGCACTGTTAAGGTGTACTGGGTGGTTGCCAGATGAATAGTCTTTCCAAAGTTCACCTGCATGACACTGTAGGCATTGTTGCTTGCCAGGGTATTATTAACATGTTGCTTTACTGTTCTAAGTGGTTGCTAGGGTGTTGCTAAGGTATACTTGGTAGTTGCCAAGTGAAGACTGCATCTTAAGTTCACTGGCTTGTCATAATGGTGTTGAGGGCGTACTGTGTGGTTGCCAGATTATTTTTTTTTAAGTTCACCTGCATGACACTGTAGCATTGGAGGTTGCCAGGGCATTGCTAACGTGTTCCTTTAGTGTTCTAATTGGTTGCTAGGACACTGTTAAGGTGTACTGAGTGGTTGCCAGATGAACAGTCTTTCCAAAGTTCACCTGCATGACACTGTAGCATTGGAGGTTGCCAGGGCATTGCTAACGTGTTGCTTTAGTGTTCTAAGTGGTTGCTAGGGGGTTGCTAAGGTGTGCTGTGTGGTTGTCTTCCTAGTGAAACTGCATCCAAAGTTCACTGCCATGTCACTATGGTGTTAAGGGTTGCTATGACTTTACTATGGGGTTAAGTGGTTGCTAGGACATTGTTAAGGTGTACTGCACTGAGTGGTTTCCAGATGTGGTTGCTAAACGAAAAAGTACATCCAACGTTTGATGATATGACATGGCAATATGGTGCCTTGGGCTGCCAGGACTTTGAGTTGCCATAGTGTTCTTAGTAGGTTGCTAGGTGAAGAGTGTAAAGTTCATCGGTGGCATGACACTATGGTGTTCTGGGTCGCCAGGGAACTGTTAATATATTCTTCTACAATATCTGGTTGGTACAAATTTTATACCAAGATGATGCTACAGGATTGTGGGTTGTCAGCAGATTGCTATTCAGTTGCTAAGCATTTTACGTGGTTGCTAGGATGTTGCTGGGTGGTTCATAGGTGATGAGCGTATCGAAAGTTCACCGGCATGGCATTATAGTGTTGTCTGGAGGTTTCTAAACTGTTATGCTGCTATGGTGTTTCAAGTAGTTGCTAGTACGTCGCAAAGGTGTTGCTGGTGTCTGCTAGGTGAGAAGAAATTTCTTCAGCATATGACTATGGTGTTGTAGGTTGCCAGGGCGTTACTATAGTGCTAAACTGATGCAAGGACTGTTGCTAAGGTGTACAAGTCAAGTCAAGTCGTGCTTCATTGTCATTCCGCTACATGTGTGGACATACAGAGGAACGAAATGTCGTGTCTGGCAGGACAACGGTGCTACATGGATTAATCATAAATACAAACACAACACTGGACATAAGAGCTATTATAAAAAACCTATGCATAACTAACATATATTATAAAACAGAATAAAATGCTTAAACTATACACATAAGACATGCTATACAAGCACTTTTACATGAGACTGAACAATGCTGTGCAGGATATTGTGCAAAAAAAGGTATTTAAGGTCTAATACTGTGCAAGAGGTGTTTAAGGTTAAAGCAAGCAGTGCAACATGAGTGTGGTACATTTATAGTAAACATTGAGTCCTTGTAAGGTGGAGTTTAGATAAAGTGTCAGGCGCATAAGAGAGAAGAGTGTTTCTACAGGTGGTTTGTCAAGCCCACTCACCTGAATGAAACAAGGTGATTTCCTGTTGTAAAGCGTATTAAAATTTCACCAGCATAAGTTAAGTGGTTGGCTCCAAAATACCTCCAAAAATACTCCCAAACAATCTGATCTTCGGCACCCCTATAACACTCCTAGAAGTTTAAGATCTTGTAATCTTAACTTATTGAAAATTCTTAGTTTGAGGCTGAAACGCAGAGGCAACCAAGCTTTGTTGGTGATGTGTCCTCGATTGTTTGTTCCTTACCAGTTTTTAAATCTCTTCTTTAAACTAATTTGTATTCCTTAGCTTTTACAAGTATTGAGCTTCATATATAGTCAAGAAATAATTCATACCCCTGGCAAACTCTGACTTAAAGTTACTTTTGTTCAACCATCATAAACGACACAGGCTTCTCCCAAAACACAATGAGACGATGTACAAGAGGTATCATTGTGGGGAAAACTATTTCTCAGCTTTTATTTACCTTTGAACAAAAGTTTTACATCAGGATTTGCCAGGGGTATGAATCATTTCAGGCTTGACTCTATGCTTTATTTGTCTGCCCATGTTATACTGAGCAGTCTATTGATATTCCTATTTCTTGATCTTTTATTGCTCTTATTCTGTTTATGAACAGCATGTTGGTCAGCCCTCAGCTGTTTTGAAAGTGCTTCATAAGTGAACTAAACTAATTAAACTCTTGTTTTAGAGCTGTGGCTTTTTGAAAAAGCACACTTTCGATCTCTAATAATATCTACAGCTACTTACAATCGCTATCTCTGAATATAACATGAGTCTGAATAGCCAGAATGGAGAGCCTTTTGATTTATTCCAGTGAACAAACACTACAGGCAATGAGAACCTGTTCACAGCTTAAGAGGCAGAGCCCTTCAGTTCAAAGGACAAACACACCTGGGACTTTGCATTTTCAGCCTGAGAAACAAAACATGTCATTAAACATACAAAGCATTTCATTAACTCTGACTAATATGACGCACAATGACACAACTACATGCATTTTTAAGTACTTTTCTTATATATTGTCTTAAATAATTCCCAAAGCATCACATTTTATTTACTCTTTAAGCTTTATCTTGTCTAAACTGCATGTTATTAATAGCAACTGTAGACACATTCATAACATTTTTGACTTGATTGCATTGGGTCATGGGCATTTGCCATGAGACGCAAAATAAATCTTCGATTATTCAAGGACAAAGAAAATAATAAAGTCTACTTTCTTTCCAGTGATGGCCTACAAACAGTCCAGTGCTGTGTCTGCTGTCGGTAACATGTTTTCTCACACAAATAAAAAGAGCTATTTAACAAAAGCTGTACTGGAACTGCTGCTGACTGGGTCATTTACTTTGGCTTAAAGTCTGTTGCCCACATTCAGCGGCCCAAATCTCACAGCAGACAAAACAGAGGCACATGACACCCAAGCCCAGGCACAAACCAGTGGCTGTTGTTGATTAATCAGTTCAGAACAGACAGCACACAATGAGCTAATTATACACGCATAACATTAATATGACGGATTAAAATTGTAAGTAGTTGTACAAATGTTCCACTTACTTTAGCTATTTTTATATATATATATAAAATTGGTCGAACAACTAATTTATTTGAGTAAAAAATAACATAAATTAAGTTGAAATTGGTTAAATTACCTTAGATTAAATTGCATGCAACTAATAAAGGTGGATAAAAGTGTTGAGAGTTGTCTAATTTAAATACTCTCTCACACCTGTTGATTTTGGTGGTTTATGAGGACTCTCAATAGGCGTATTGTATTTTATACTGTAAAAAATGCTTATTCTATGACCTTATCCCTGAAAACCTGTGGCAAATTTTGAATGTGAAAAAAACCTGTATGAATTTTTTTTAACAGTTTTGAATTGCGAGGACCCAAGAAAAGTCCTCATAAACCACCACAACACTGTAACACCTAGGTCTAACCAATGTCAAGGTCATGAATCCCCAAAACAAGTAAACACACAATTTTGGTGGCTTATGTATTGACGTAATGTTTTGTATTATAAAAACTGCTTATTCGTTCATTCATTTTCTTTTCGCCTTAGTCCCTTTATTAGTCTGGGGTCGCCACAGCGGAATGAACCGCCAACTTTTATGCAGCGGATGCCCTTCTAGCTACAACCCTATCACTGGGAACATCCATACAACTCAATCTAAACATCCATACACACTCATACACTAAGGACAATTTAGATTACCCAATTCACCTATACCTATACATGTGGGGGAAACCGGAGCACCCGGAGGAAACTCACGCAAACACGGGGAGAACATTCAAACTCCACACAGAAACGCCAACCCAGCCGAGGCTCGAACTAGTGACCTTCTTGCTGTGAGGCGAACGTGCTACCCACTGCGCCACCGTGAGGCCCTCGATTTCACCCATATAGCCAAATTTACACCGTTTTCATTCATATCCAGTCTCTCTTCTTGTATTTCTGTGATAGTAGAAATATTGTGTATTTCTTTCTAATGACAGTTTAGTTGAACACAGTATCTATCATCTTCTGACCCACATTGAATGGTCTGGTCTGTCAGCAGCACTGATGTATATCTGTCAGGTGCTGGGACAGCACATTTACTGAACACGATCTGTTGCTCTATTTTAGGAGCATTCATGGCACAGAAACACATTCAACACATACAACTGCATTCATAAAAGTTACATTATGTGCAAAATAAAAAGTAAACATTCCCATTAACACAGTACATTACAAATCACTCATCGTCTTACCATTGTCAGGTCCCATTTTCCCATTTCTGGACGTTATTATGATACAATCCTTTCCATCCTCTTACGAATAATCATAAACGTCCAACACACACAAAAAAGCTGTAGAAAAAAATATGTATTTGCTATGAAATAAACATCTTGAGAGTTGCATGAAAGGTTATTACGCTATATATTTAACTCCATGTGAATAAACGATTAGCTGTAATAGCTATAAATATAAACGATCATTAGCTTAAATATGTCCTGGCAGCATCAGAAACGCAGTTTAAAACACATATAAGTGGACAAGTATTCGTCCTTTAGCTCAGACTGATCGCACTGAAGTGTCAGTTCACCTGCGCTCATATGGGCATCATGGAGTGGGAGGTGTTAAAGGAGGAAGTCTGTCTCCATCTACACTAGTTTTTATTTAGACGACAGTAAACTAAAGCCCAGATATTTACCGCAGCGTAGCTTACTGAAAACAAAATGCTAATTATTTACGGACTTTACTTTGAGCTTTCTGAATATCGAGCTCAGTGTTAGCGAACCGCAAACGAATTACTAATATTTTAAAGTAAACACGAAGGTTGTATTTGTTAAATATATATAAAATATAAAGATTTTTCTACGTTTTGACGTAGTACTGTCAACAATCTGCTACGTAACATTAGCTGACCAACATCCGATGGGGTCGCAGCATTTAAATAATCAATAAATAAACATAACATCATTTGGCGAAACATCTGTTGGCTAATATTGCGCTTGATTAGCAAAACGCTACTTTGTTTGCCTGGTCAGGGAGATCCTGATGTTATTTAGTAGTTTAATTGATCATTCATTTCTGAATATTTGCTTAGGGTTACTTTAAATGCTGACATTCATAAATAAGTAACACCAGATCGTCTATAAATCAGTGCTCCCATAAACGCAAAGCGCTGGATTAGCTAAACGTCTTAACTAAGGTTAATCAATAATGTCTCGTTAATTCCGAATCAGTAATGCTGTTTTTCTAGTTACTTTTTACCTGAAACAAGGTAAAAACTCAGCAGATACCATGATTCTTGTGTAGTTCCCGTTTGTTTGTGTGTGTGAGATTATTCATTCATTCATTTTTTTTTTGGCTTAATTACTTTATTAATTTGGGGTTGCCACAGCGGAATGAACCGCCAACTTATCCAGCATGTTTTACGCAGCGGATGCCCTTCCAGCCATAACCCATCACTGGGAAACTCATTCATTTTCTTTTCGGCTTAGTCCCTTTATTAATCTGGGGTCGCCACAGCGGAATGAACCGCCAACTTATCCAGCATATATTTTACGTAGCGGATGCCCTTCCAGCTGCAACCCATCACTGGGAAACATCCATACACACTCATTTACATACATACACTACGAACAATTTAGCTTACCCAATTCACCTGTACCGCATGTCTTTGGACTGTGGGGGAAACCGGAGCACCCGGAGGAAACCCACGCCAACACGGGGAGAACATGCAAACTCCACACAGAAATGCCAACTGACCCAGCCGGGGCTCAAACCAGCGACCTTCTTGCTGTGAGGCGAATGTGCTATCCACTCCGCCACCGTGCTGCCCCACTGGGAAACTGTGTGAGATTATTATTGTTTATTTGCTTTTTTTGGCAAAATTTGCTTTAGGCTATGACCTGAAACAAGGTAAAAAACCCAGTGATTGTGTGATTATTATTATTAATAATAATAATAATAACAACAACAGCAGTATCTATGCGTGTTCTTATTTCTCCTTAAAGAAAACCTTCCTGACAAATAAAAATCTGTTAATTCAAATAAACTTTCATTGCCTATTTGTAGCAAATTAGCCTGTGTATCTATACACATACACTGTAAACCCCACTGTTGTCATTAATAAAGATATTAATAATTTAATATCTTTATTAATATAAGTTGACATTACTTGAAATACCAGGTTTTGGCATCAAAACTTAAACAGGGGTGTTTAACTTACTCATTACACAGCAAAAAAACATTTTAATTTGTTTAAACGATTCACCATGTTCATATGTACTCAAAAAAATACTTTTGCTGCTTGTTCAAGCTACGTATATAAAATGAGTTGTGAAAACACAATTCTTAATTGTTTTATGTTCAATCCATTTAAATGTGTATAAACCATTAAGTGGGCCTCACGGTGGCGCAGTGGGTAGCACAATCGCCTCACAGCAAGAAGGTCGCTGGTTCGAACCTCGGCTGGGTCAGTTGTCATTTCTGTGTGGAGTTTGCATGTTCTCCCCTTTTATAATTTAGGGCTGCATTATAAGCTTGACATTGGTCTTTATTTACTAAATATAAAAACAGGAAGGATAGCCAGCAGCTACTGATCCACAATGTCCTCTTGCGCGTTTCCTAATACACTTTGATTTGTACTCTGTGTGCCACCCGTATTATTAAGGCTCAGGCAGTCTGTCTTGTTTCTGAATTATTGCTGCCCTCGCTATAAACTACAAGGCCGGAGATCAGAATCAAGCGCCTGAGGGAAGGGCTTTTCTGGTTGGTGCACAACGGAGGCCAAGAGCTCGGTGTACTGCGGGATTGGTGTGACGTGAGTGCTGTCGTCACTGATGATCATCTGATTTCTTGCCAAATTATATTGTACACCCCGGCAGAGGTGTGTGCGCTTCATTAACCGCTTCAGACCTTGCGTCCATTTCAGCAGATGTCATTTGTCAGCTTGTTTTTACCCAATTTAAAGTTGTAGTCCATAAGATTGGACATTTCTCATACAATTGAACGGCAGTAAGGCTCTGCATGGTGTAATAACAACAAATCCATTGCACTAAAGAGAAGACTGGCAAGAAGCGAGACACATTTTCAGGTCTCTTTTTTATTTTATTTTATTCATTACAACATAATCAGCAATAAGTCTTTTTTTCCCTGAGATTTTTATATCAAATTGTTGAATATGCAGTTTCTGAACATGTAGTTGGGCCTCACAGTGACGCAGTGGGTAGCACAAACGCCTCACAGCAAGAAGGTCGCTGGTTCGAGCCTCGGCTGGGTCAGTGGGCGTTTCTGTGTGGAGTTTGCATGTTCTCCCCGTGTTGGCGTGGGTTTCCTCCGGGTGCTCCGGTTTCCCCCACAAGTACAAAGACATGCGGTACAGGTGAATTGGGTAAGCTAAATTGTCCGTAGTGTATGTGTGTGTGTGGAAGTTTCCCAGTGATGGGTTGCAGCTGAAGGGCATCCGCTGCGTAAAATATATGATGGATAAGTTGGCGGTTCATTCCGCTGTGGGGACCCCAGATTAATAAAGGGACTAAGCCGAAATGAAAATGAATGAATGAACATGTAGTTGATGAAGTATCCTTGTAACCAAACGTTGGGTCAAATACGGACAGACGCAAACTTTGGGTTAAAAAGTTTAACCTGAATTTAATTGGAAAAATTGGCCCAGTGTTGGATTTGTGCATGTTTGACCCAGCAAAATATGCAAATATGCAAATCGACAAAGCAAATATCACAAAATAGAAGTTGAAATTGTGTCATAAAAAGAGAAACTGTACAGAGTAACTCTCAGTGACATAACCATATTGATTGATTTGTAGATGTTTACCCTGTTTTTACACTTGTCATAACCC
>CAIGQW010055694.1:2283155-2295737 GCA_903798125.1 Danio choprae | reverse complement strand
GATTGTGCAAATTCTGAAAACATCAGCCTGCAGTCTTGACCCGCTCCCCACATCATTCTTCAAAACGGTGTTTAACTGTTTAGAAATGGATCTTCTAAAAGTGGTAAATGCTTCACTTCTCTCAGGGACTTTCCCAAACTCACTTAAAACTGCAGTTGTTAAACCCCTCTTGAAAAAGAGTAACCTGGATAACACCCTATTGAGCAACTACAGGCCAATTTCAAACCTCCCTTTCATTGGCAAAATCATTGAAAAAGTGGTTTTTAACCAGGTTAACACATTCTTAAGCTCCAAGGGATGTTTAGACAATTTTCAATCTGGTTTCAGAGCACATCACAGTACAGAGAGCGCCCTTATAAAGATAATCAACGATATCCGCCTAAATACAGATTCAGGCAAACTAACAGTGCTGGTATTGCTTGATCTCAGTGCTGCATTTGACACTGTCGATCACAGCATACTTCTGGATAGGCTGGAAAACTGGGTTGGGCTGTCTGGGATGGTCCTTAAATGGTTCAGATCTTACCTTGAAGGGAGAGGTTACTATGTCAGTATAGGCGACCATAGGTCGAGGTGGACACCCATGACATGTGGAGTCCCACAAGGCTCAATTCTGGCACCTCTCCTGTTTAACCTTTATATGCTCCCACTGAGCCAAATAATGAGAAAGAACCAAATCTCCTACCACAGCTATGCTGATGACACTCAGATCTACTTAGCCTTACTACCTAATGACTACAGCCCCATTGACACCCTCTGCCAATGCATTGATGAAATCAACAGTTGGATGTGCCAAAACTTTCTTCAGTTAAACAAAGAGAAAACTGAAGTCATTGCATTTGGGAACAGAGATGAGGTTCTCAAGGTGAATGCGTACCTTGTCTCTAAGGGTCAAACAACAAAAAATAAGGTCAAGAATCTTGGTGTGATCCTGGAGTCAGATCTGAGTTTCAATAGTCATGTCAAAGCAGTAACTAAATCAGCATACTATCATCTCAAAAACATTGCAAGAATTAGATGCTTTGTTTCCAGTGAGGACTTAGAGAAACTTGTTCATGCTTTTATCAGCAGCAGGGTGGATTACTGTAACGGCCTCCTCACTGGCCTTCCCAAAAAGACAGTCAGACAGTTGCAGCTCATCCAGAACGCTGCTGCCAGGATTCTGACCAGAACCAGAAAATCAGAGCACATCTCACCTGTCCTCAGGTCTTTACACTGGCTCCCAGTTACATTCAGAATAGATTTCAAAATATTACTTCTTGTCTATAAATCACTAAATGGCCTAGGACCTCAATATATTACAGATATGCTCACTGAATACAAACCTAACAGATCACTCAGATCTTTAGGATCATATAAACTAGAAATTCCAAGAGTTCAGTCAAAGCAGGGTGAATCCGCCTTCAGCTACTGCGCCCCCCGCTGCTGGAATCAGCTTCCAGAAATGATCAGATGTGCTCCAACGTTAGGTACATTCAAATCCAGACTTAAAACATATCTGTTTAGCTGTGCCTTTACTGAATGAGCACTGTGCTACGTCCGACAGATCGCACTATTATGTCTTTCTTTTCTTTTTCATTCTTTTATAACCTGTTTTAACACATTTTAATCTGTTTTTATCTGTTTTCATATTATTATTATTATTTTATTTTTATTTTATTTTTTTTATACTTGTCTCTTTTATTCCTGTTTATGTAAAGCACTTTGAATTACCACTGTGTATGAAATGTGCTATATAAATAAACTTGCCTTGCCTTGCCTTGCCTTGCCTTGACTACCTAGCAAAAAATATTACTCCTTTTGTTAGTTATGGTTCTGATAGTTTATGACAATTTATTTGATTTTTGGAAATCACCAAGCGACCCACTCTCATTGTTTTTGCAGGTTCTCGACCCACACTTTGGGAACCACTGATCTAGCAAATTGTAAAGACATTGATTTTAATATTCAACCAAATAGAATAATAAAAAAATATTGTCAATATATTGATATGGGTGTCAGTGTATCAGCATAATATTGCTGTGGAAAACATTGAGGTATTATATGGTGCATCAATATTATATGGTGATATAAAACACCTCCAAAAGAGCTCTGCTTGTTCAGTCCAAGGGGTTTCTACTTTGAGTTGTATAAAATGAACACCCACCATAATGTAGGCGTTCCTGTTGATGAACTTGATGAACTTCTCCAGACACCAGAAGCAGCATTTCAAACAGCACAGCAAGAACTTGGCAAACTTATTCTCTGCTCCTGTGGGAACAAGAGAAAGGAAAAGAGTAGAAACATTGTCAGAGCATTGGATAAATTAATAGATGGGGTCTAATGCTGGGTCTCTAATTACAGTAAAAATGAAATGTTAACCAGTGTACTGCACATTAATCAGCTTATAACACTGATGCTCTCATTCACACACATACACTGCGGCCAATTTAGTTCATCCAATTCACCTATAGCACGTGTTTTGGACTGTGGGGGAAACCGGAGCACCCGGAGGAAACCCACGTCAACAAGGGGAGAACATGCCAACTTCACACAGAAATGGCAACTGGTCCAGACGGGACTTAAACCAGCGACCTTCTTGCGACAGTGCTAACCACTGAGCCATAAAGTTATTTATTCCTGCTAAAATTTTAAATGATAAAAGAACGGACTTATTCCTTATAATAATAACAACAATCATTTCTATTTTCATGTTGTTCATGTCTTTTGCATTTTATTATGTTAACAGAGACAAGTCATTATAGTTATTAAATTAGGTGTACAGCATTACAGTACTTCTGATTATCCAACAATTCTGAAAATTTGCCCATGTAAACCTTTCAAATGTCTTAAGCAAATAACCAACTGAATGTTTTTTTTATACCCTTGAGTTTGTGGTCAATATACTCCAGCAGGACCCTGATAACCTGCACAATGGCGAGCAGGAGAGAGCCAAAGGCCAGAGAGCCAGTGTGATATCTGTTTATGGACAAAACAAAAGATACATATCAATTAAATCCTCCACAGAATTATCCACTTAGAAATAACAACTATTATTAAGAATGACTACTTTTGAGCATTTCTCCTTAAGACATAGTTCACCCAAAGAAATGAAAATTACCTCATTATTTACTCTCCCCAGAGTGCTGTTTAAACCTTTATGAGTATCTTTCTTCTGTTGAGCACAAAAGGAGATATTTTGAAGAATGCTGGGGAAATCTGCATTCATTGTAGGAAAAAAAATACTATGGAAGTCAATGGGTGCCAGCTGCCTGCACTCTTCAAAATATCTTCTTTTGCATTCAACAAAAGAAACTCAAACAGGTTTTGAACATGAGTAAATAATGACAGAATGGTAGTTTTTTGGGGGTGAACTATCCCTTTAAACTGCAGTCGCACCTGAGGGATCTGCCCAGAGAAGCACACAGCGGGAAGGCCGGCATGTCTTTGGATTTATCAAAAGCCCAGTAGTACGACGCAAACGCTCCTGCCAGAGTCATCTGACCCAGAGCTGTGACAAAGTTGGCACACCAGAAAAACAGGAAGACGTTGTAGAATTGAAGCAGGATCAGGTATTTGTGATAAGGCGTCTCTCCGCCGTAGAAAGCAAACAGACACTGCGACTTCGGACAGTCCACCTTCATTGAAGAAGATGTGAAGTTCTGTAGAGAAAGGAGAAATGAGGATCAGATCACAATTCCCAATCTTAGCCAAATGCCCTGCCTAAAAAGCAGAATTTCCATGACTTATAATGAACAGAAAAACAAGACGCTATTGTGCTTTGAATAATATTAATTTTATTTGAGCTTGAATTGAATTTCTCTTGATTTTAAGAGCCATTATAAGAGGAATACTGGATAATTTACCTCGGATTTTGAAAAGGATAAGAAACAAGAGCACTCTGTCTAACCCTCAGACTTTGAAAGGGTCATTTTGTAGCCAAAGCCCTTGAAATTCACATTTTTCTGGCATGTTTTTCTTACACCGTGTCCTAAAAAACACACAACGTGACAAGATTCCAGGGGCAAGCAATTTGACTGTCAGCACCAGACGCGACACCAAAAATCATTTTAATAGCAGCCGTTGAGAAATGCAAAATAGTGCAATGCATTCCCAACAAAATGGTAAGGTTTATAATCAAATTAATACACATTAAACCTCTTTAACATTATTAAAAGTACATGCTGAGTGACTGATATTTGTTGGTGAGTCTCGGTTCTAGCATTAATTTTCAAACTATACGGTATGTTTACTAGCTATTTTATTTTCAAGATATGAGGTAAACGGTTTCCTCTTTCATTAGGGCAATAAAGGTCATGTAAAATGGTACTTAATCTCACATTCATAGCATTTCTAAAACCGAAATGTTGTGCATCGTGGATGGATGGATGGTTTTCCTTTTACATGGAAAAGATCATTTTAGCATGTGTTGCATGGTGTGTATTTAGGACATGTGTTAGTTAACATGTACAGCTCGGCTGAATATTAGGAAAGGAAAGAAAATGGTGGTGAAAAATAGCTTAAACATAACAACAGGTAAAAAAGTAAATCAATGTTATAAAATAATGATATGGAAAAATTACATTTTGATAAATGTTATCCAAAATTTTAAAGCAACAAACAAAAGTCCCTGATAGTAGATGACAAACAAAAAAATTAAAATAAAACTCCATGACTTACAGTGCCTGTAATAGAACTTTTAAAATCCCATGACCCGTGGAAACCCTACCAATAGCACAATTGTCCCGTACAGCCACATAATCCATTTTAAATGTGTAATACTGGACATTTTGAAAATGAATCTGTGTGCATAATATCAATTATTTTCCAAATTTCCTGTTTTAAAAACAAAAAAACACATACGCACCTCTGGGTTGCAAGTTTCTCTTGAATGGGCGCATTCAGTTTCATTGAAAACCTTATAAACCGGTTCACTGGATGTAGAAAGGAAACTGGCAAGAGGGATTAAGGTCTAGAACCAGTGTGATCATGAGAAACATCTTACATTAGATTTTATAATATACAAACAAATGCTTGGGATATTAGGTTGCAACATAAAATGCAATTTCATCTTCTTAAACAGAAGAATACTTTTTGTGCCAATTAATATACGGTAGTACAATTCATTCATTCATTTTGCTTTGGCTTAGTCCCTTATTTATCAGGGGTCGCCACATCGAAATGAACCGTAAACTATTCCAGCATATGTTTTACACAGTGGATGCCCTTCCAGCTGCAACCCAGTACTGGGAAACACCCATACACTCTCACATTCATATTCACACACATACACTACGGCCAATTTAGTTTACCCAATTCACCTATAGCGCATGTCTTGGGACTGTGGTGGAAACCGGAGCACCAGGAGAAAACCCATGCCAACACAGGTAGAACATGCAAACTCCACACAGAAATACCAACTGGTCCAGCCAGGACTCGAACTAGCAACCTTCTTGCTGTGAGGCGACAGTGCTAACCACTCCCGTGCCGCCATCTGTAATACAATTATCTTGTAATTTTTGCATTCCAGGGTTAAAAGCATTACATGTTATTGGTTACACTTTAAAATAAATGTCATTAGTTGAAATATTTATATTAATACTGCATTAAATCATCACAGTTAATGTTAATTTTAATGTAATGTTAATACTAATGCATTATTAAAATACAAAGTTTTGCTTAACATTAATCAGTGAACCGTGAGTTAACAAGGACTAACAAATTAACTTTTCATTTGTTTGTTCAAAACATGAATAAATACAATGCATTTACAAACATAAACACAGAATGCACAATAAAAGGTTCTATTAATTCATGCAAATTACTATTTCATTTTACTATTGTATTTTCAAAATGGTTTACATTTTAAAATGGATTAAAATGAAAATGTAATTTAATGCCTTTTTTCTTCTGAAAGCTACTAAAGGCATGTAATGAAGTGGAAAAAGGCACCACTAAACAAACAAATAAAACTCCATTGCAGCTCTTTTGATTTAGATTTTAAAAGAGTGATTATAAAAATGTGAGTGTCTGTTTTTAAGCGCTACAATGGTTTCAGTTTTAGCTTAAGTTAAGGATACACCGCATTAACGCCCCAGAATGCGATGACAATGGCCAAGAGGAAGAAGGTGAAAATAGGAAAAACCAGCGATGACATCACATATCCGATGGCCCTGAAAGAGGAAGACAAACAACCAGAGAGTCAGCAAGACCAACACAAACCCAAGATCCAAAGTAAAGCAGGTAGCATCACATCAAGCATCAGGTTCTTATTACAGAGTCAAATGTAATAGGAATGCACAAAATTAAAATTCTGTCCCGAACCTGAAAACACTGGATGGACTTGGCTGGAAAATATATACTTTCTAATAATAATAATGTATTATTTTATTATATAAAATAGTAATTTAGATTTGAGGGTGCTTTCACACCTAGACTTTTGATTCGGAATCTGGCGAGTTTGCCTCATTAGCGCAGTTCATTTGGCATATGCGAATCCAGCAATCGATCTATGATCCACACCAAAACAACTGCCTGAATGAGGTCTCGGCTCAATTGAAACGAACTCTGGAGCGGATCGATTGTAGTGAGAAAGCAATATGAGCCAACAAACCAGGCTATATCAGTATTATATTATATTATTATAGTATTATAACCATTTCGATATTTCGTCGAATACGAAAGTGAAAGCATGCTGAAATATTAACGAGCTGTTTATCCGTCAGGAAAACTGCAGTCTTGGTTTATCTGTCTTTTCTCTATATAATGTAAAGCCTATAATGCATAATGTATGAGAAGAGTTTTACCTCTGATTTATATTTGTCAACTATGTCTGTGGGTGTCAATATTCAAAATTAAAGCAGCTTTTCGCTTACTATGTCTTATCGCTCGTCGTCATAAATTTAAATAAGGACGCATGTCAGCCGAGCGGGAATCTGAAAAATAAACCGTGGAACTCTGACCAATGTGAGGAGAGTTTACTCGCACGTGACTTGTTTTAGCTATTTTGGCCCATTTAGAAACTTTGCCGTGTGAAAGCGAACCGCACCAAGAACAAAGAGCAACATTATAAGTATTTTAATCCCTGTTTTGGAACAAAACAATCGATCTACAGGTGTGAAAGCACCCGAAATTCAACTCAATAACTTTAATTTTGATGATTAAAAAAAAAACAAGCCAATAAAATAACCACATTTTATTGAGAGTGAATGAGTCGAGAGGTGCCATGCATTGCCATGACAGCACAGTTCCGCTATTGCAAGCAGCAGGAGCAAGCATACTACTTGGAAACGTCCTGTCAGCGCATTATTTGTGCAGACTTTGCTTTTCAGCAGAGCATGTGTGGTTCATGCATTGACATGTATACTTGTACATGAGCGGAATATTGATCCATTTTGAACTTTGACCTTTGAAGCTAGTCAACGGAAACATTTTCTTGGTGCGTTCCTAAAAGGGCTGAACAATCTATCGTTTGAGCATCGATATCACATTGATGTCTATCTGCAATAGTCACGTCGCTGGATTTGATTATTTTTTCAATATTAAAATATAAAGATATTATTTTTAACATTAGTGTATAAAACTTTTTATACAATGATGACCATGTTGTTTTGTTCGATTGTTAAATGTTTTTTTTTTTATTTGAATACTGCTAGTCTCCACAGAAAACCCTTAAAGCACTGTTTATTTCACTTTTATTTTTGCTCTGTCGTATTTGCATATGATTGTAATTTATTATATTTCACGCAGATCCCCCCAGTCGTGCTAAATTATTAAAATCTATTAAAATCTGGTGAAATAAGATTCATATCGCAGCAAAACAAAATATCGTAATGTGTCCCAATATCATGCAGCCCCAATTCCTAATATGTAATGCAACAGACCTGCTGGCCTCCTTTACGAGTTCAACGGCGATGCGGATCCTGTTCCTGAGGAAGATGAGCACGAGGATGATGATGAGCTCCAAAACAGCCAGGATGATTACTGAAGAAGAAAGAAAAACGAGTGACTTCAGGACTTTTGCATTTATAAAGCGCTGAATCTATAGGCAAAACTATAGTAGATTTGTTATTTGCTAATGGCTATATTATAAATACTACACACAGACAAATTAGAATGATGAAACTCGAGTAAAACAGCTAAGTTGAAAGTGTTATTCAGCATATGTTTTCACCCAAAAAACACTAAATTATCATGATTTTTTAAATAAAGTATCACAATTCTCCCATGACTATGAATAGACAAAATTATAAGAGGTTCAGACTTATTGGTTTCTAAAATAAATTGGTAACACGCTATTATTAACCCATTATCTATCCCTACCAGCTTTATAAACTACTAAGTAGCTGCTCAATGTTTAGTAAGGTAGAAGTTGGGTTTAGGATTTGAGTAGGATTAGGGATGCAGAATAAGATCATATTTTATAACTTCTACTGAACAGTTAATATCTTAATAATAGGCAGGTAATAAGTTAGCAGCGCCACAGTGACGCCACCAAATAAATATATATTTTTTAAATGTTATAAGATTTAAATAAATTTAGTTTTAAATCTGTCTGATAAGAGACTCAAAACCTTTTCACTATGCATTTAATTACTGGATGAATCGCCATTCTTGAAGAAGTCGCTTAAACAACTTATGCAATAAAAAACATTATTTATGGCTGCCTGTCTCCACCTATTGGTGTAAAAATGTAATTGCTACAACCTTCATTTGAAGCAACTGTGATTTTAATAGACATCAGTGTTTATATGTGAATGTTTTATCATTACTCCATGTTTGAAAGTTTGTAATTTAATTAAATACACAAGTTAAAGCAAGAGGCGTCATGATGACTGATCTATCTTGTAATAAACATATCCAATTATGGTATTACAAATTTCTTTAAATATATAAATTATCTTTTTACATTGTAAGATGCATTCTGAGGGATCAGGTCTGACTGCCTATGTGTGAAATACAGTATCATGACTCCAAAGTAATGCAAATAGACAAAAGACACAGTCGTGCCTCAAACGTACTAACAGATGGACCGGTGATACTTTCAGGCAAGACCCCTAAACAAGATTTTTCTACTAAACTAGTCATGGCAATTTTTGTTTCTACTAATAAGCACTACCCCCTAAATTGTGTATTTAACTGCGTGCCAGACTGCAGTAGTTCAGATTTTTTCAATGAACGACAGTGACGGCGAGTTCTCCACGATGGACGTCCAGCGTTCTCCAGCCTCTGGGACCTAGACTCCAGCTCTGCACAAGAAGCTTTGCCAGAGGAGAAATGGTCATGCCCAACTGAGCCTGGTTTCTCTCAAGGTTTTTTTCCTTTACTTTTGTCAAATGGTAAAGTTTGTTCCTCACCACTGTCGCCACTGGCATGCTTGGTTTGGGATTTGTGGAGCTGCACATCGATGGATTTGCTCTTCAGTGTTTGGACTTTCAGCAGGGAAAATTAAATCGCATGGACTGAAGCAGTTTCCGTTTACTAGAGCTTCAATGTTAAGCTGCTTTGACACAATCTACATTGTAAAATCGCTATAAAAATAAAGATGAACTGAATTGAAGTTCTCATTAAAGGATTCTGCTTTGATGATACCCAAAAAAAATTCTCCTGCTCTATCTCTTCTTCAATTAACAACACTGCGAACATTTAGAAATAAGACTCTTCTGCTTTTGAATCTTGCGCCAATTAATCGTACAGCTCTACAATCAGGATACTCACTGAAGGCCAGCCAGGTCTGTCTGATGTGCAGGTAGACGGCGAAATCGGGCTGGAAGCCGAGCTGCTGCAGGGTGATGTTGGAGCCAGGAGTGTCCTTCAGACTAACATACTTTATACTGCAGTGAGCGATACCTGTGTGAGAAAAACAGTCAAAAGACTGACGCTTCCTTTCTGACATTTTTACAGTATTAAAGGGAGAGTTCATCCAAAAACAAAAACTCATTTACTAACTGGAGTTTGTTCTTATGTCATATGCCCAATACTTTATTTTTATTTTTTTTTAGTTTTTGCTAAAGCCTGGCACAAAGGTCAACGTATTGTTGTGCATGTCCCTGTCAAACAAATCAATTCAAATTATTCTATTAGGGGCCATTCACACAGAATTTATTAATGTTTATTTTTCTTTTGTTGTGAGTGTGTGAGATCATGTGGTCAAGAGGTGTATTAAAGAGCAGCATGCTGTGATCAGTATTGTCTGATGAAGAGCCGTTGTGCTCGAAATGTCACACGCTTTGTGATAGCTTTTTTAAGTTAATAAATGTATATTTTTGGAGCTTTGGTGTTGCCGCCTTTATGAATATTTTTGAATCTTAAAATGCAAGATGCAGCACTTAGGGATGGCAAAAAAAATTTTTAAATAAAATAAAACGCAGTGTTCAATGTCTTCTGTCAATGCAGTGTCACATCAAATAAAACAGTTATCATGCCAACTTGCTACTGTAAACAAAAGACTGCAGTGCTTGCTCTCCCACTGGGTCTTTCTGACTGATCAACTGCTTTAAAACTGACATTAAAGAGTGGCGCTATGTGTAAAAGTGGAAATTCTTTTAATTTCACAAGGCATCTCCACTATTTTTTTTTAAATAGGCACACTCTACAACTCTAGTAGAGTTAAACAGTTGAGTTTTGCCATTCTTTAATTCATTTAGCTAATCTCCGAATCTGGCAGGAGCACTTTTCAATAGCGATCAGCATCAAGCCTATTAAAAAAATAAAATAAAAAAAAAAACACATGCAAAAGTATCCCAGAATGTTTCCATGTGATGTCCCATATATACAGTAGCCAGCATTTGAAGTGGTTCAAAATCTTGCAGAAAAGTTGACCTAAAACTAGCGAACAACAATTTTGATCCCCTTCAAATGTTGACTATTGTAGTCCAAGTGTATACAAAAGATCTGATGAAAAAACTTTAAAAAAGCATTAATTATATAATGAACAATGTGCATCATTTACCAGTGGTCAAGGTCAGGACTTTAATTAAATAATTAATTAATTTTTGGTTTGTTCTTCACCAAAGCCTATTAACCGTATACCCTTGAACACAAAATATACAGCTTTCAATTTCTGTCACACTTTTGCATGCTTTTTTCAAAAGCTTGTTGCTGATCACTGTTTACAGCCATAATCTGGATGAAGCCATGTTGGACTTTTTGAAATCTTTTTTTGGTTTGAAATGGGGCTTACAGCATCCTTTTTGAATGAACTCTCCCTTTAACAGATGAGTGTTTTCAGCAGTGTAAAACTGATACCATAGGCAATGACAGCGACGACCAAGAGGATCATGACCCAGACCATAATTCCAGCCAAAAATCGCAGAAGAACGATGAAGATCAGACTCAACACAACCGCAATCAACAGACAACTGTATAAAGAAACAGGTTAACACTCAGTCAAAGCAGGAAGGACATGTCCAAAACTCTGTCATTACTGTCCACTTATTCATTTTCTTTTCAGCTTAGTCCCTTTATTAATCTGGGGTCGCCACAGCGGAATGAACCGCCAACTTATCCAGCATATGTTTTACGCAGCGGATGCCCTTCCAGCTGCAACCCATCACTGGGAAACATCCACACACACACATACACTATGAACAATTTAGCTTACCCAATTCACCTATAGCGTATGTCTTTGGACTTGAGGGGGAAACCGGAGCACCCGGAGGAAACCCACGCCAACACGGGGAGAACATGCAAACTCCACACAGAAATGCCAACTGGCCCAGCCGAGGCTCGAACCAGCGACCTTCTTGCTGTGAGGCGATCGTGCTACCCACTGCGCCATCGTGCAGCACTGTCTACTTAACTCTTTTTAAAAAGAGGACGCAAATTTCAGTGTCTAAAACCAGTTCTTTTTTTCCTTCCAATTTTTCTGCTTGCACTGGTTTCTTCAGAATTTCTTTAGAAGATTTCTTTACAATTTTAACCCCTTAGTTCATTTATTTTGTTACGTGCTGCACAAAAATAACGCATCAAAAAAGTCACATTAAAATGCATTGTCACAGAAAAAAAAACTATCATTCACACAAATGTGTGTTTCTCATACAAGTAATTACATACATAAAAAAACAAACTCTGATATCCATACCAACATGCCCACAAAATAACATCATTGCAATTAATCTGGAATGCAAAAAATTATTTGCTCCATAGAGACGATCAAATCTGAGAAAATTAGAAAATTTTTATATCTTTCGGAACTACTGAATAAATAAAAATGTAAAATAGATCAATTAAATAAATAACAATGAATAAATTTAAAATAAAATGAAAATAAACAAAATACAAGTTAAAAAAAAAAAGTAAAAATTAAGTAATTAATTTAAAAAAATAATTAAATAAATCAATACAAATGTAAAATAGATATATTAAATAAAAATAAATAACAATAAAAAAATATTAAAAATAATAAGTAAAAAAATAAATCAATCAATAAAAAATGTAAAATAGATACATTTAAAAAATATTATAAATAAAAAAAATTATAAAATATTATAAAAAATAAATGACAATAAATAAATGAAATAAAAAATAATAAGTAAAAATTAAATTAATTAAAAATGAAATAAATTAATTAAATGTAAAACGTGTGTGTGTGTGTGTGTGTGT
>CAIGQW010055694.1:2262222-2281563 GCA_903798125.1 Danio choprae | reverse complement strand
TATATATATAATCTTAATAACCAAAATAGTATATTATAAAATAAATTAATATATTTATTGAAATTGTTTAATAGAAGGAAATTAATACAATAATAATGGTTATTAATATAGTAATATTAATACATTAACTATTTATTTATTTATCTAAAAAAGCAACTGATCCTTGGTTTGAAAAATAAATACACTAATTAATAATAAATAAATAATAATAAAGAAATGCTATCAATTTAACTGCTGTATACAATTCTGCTATAACAGCAGTACTAAAAATAGTAGGCAGAGACTGAAATGAAGAACACAAACCTGAGGGGTGGGACACTGGAACTCTAGGAGGACCATGGGACTGGCGCACTTCATCATGTTAAAGTAGAACAAGAATGGCTGCTTCCTGTTACACACAAACAAAATTCCAATTCACTCAGGCTAACAGCAAAACTCACTCAGCAATCAAACACATGGATCGGCTGATACAATGAGTGCGCGTATCAGCGGTAAAATTACAATATTTTCTGCAATATCAGTGACATTTTCTCATCTGAAATTTGCTATTCTAAAGCAATTCATACACAGTAAATAACTCAGTAAATGGTAAGCAAGCAAAATTGTATTTATTTATTTATGTTTTATACAGAGCTGTATGATGCTAGGCAGACAGTGATTGTCAAAAACTGGAACTCTTCCAGTAGACCTCCGATCTTTGAATGGATCTCAGAGTCAGGCCGAGCGGCAGCTTTTAAAAAAACTTTCCTACAATTTACATGGAGGGATTGAAATTTATTTTGATGAATGGGGACATTTTGGGAATTTCTGTGACCCACAATATTAGCAAACAAATAATAATTAGGGCTATGTTATCGGCAACCCCCCACCCTCTTTTATTTTTGTATGTGTTTTGGGTTGGTTCATTTATTTAATTTTCATTCATTCATTTTCTTTTCGGCTTAGTCCCTTTATTAATCTGGGGTCGCCACAGCGGAATGAACCGCCAACTTATCCAGCATATGTTTTATGCAGCGGATGCCCTTCCAGCTGCAACCCATCACTGGGAAACATCCACACACACTGATACACTACGGCCAATTTAGCTTACCCAATTCACCTATACCCCATGTCTTTGGACTTGTGAGGGAAACCGGAGCACCCGGAGGAAACCCACACGAACACTGGGAGAACATGCAAACTCCACACAGAAACGCCAACTGACCCAGCCGAGGCTCAAACTTGCGACCTTCTTGCTGTGAGGCGATTGTGCTACCCACTGCACCACCGCGTCGCCCAATTTACTCAATTTAAATTTATGTTAATGCTCTATATTGCATATTCATCTGCATTATTTGCAAATGAGAAAAATCAATAAAAAGTTAAAATCATTTATGTATGTTTTAATGCCATATCAGCAGCACTGGCTACATTCATGGCAAAACCTACACTAAATATACAATATAGAACATGCAGTCATATCGTTTTCTTGGGGTGCTTTCACACCTGTAGATTATTTTGTTTCGAAACAGGGATTAAAATTGTTACAATGTTTATTTTTGTTCTTGGTGCGGTTCACTTTCACACAGCAAAGTTTCTAAACGGAACAAGATAGTTAAAACAAGTCACGTGCGAGTAAACTCTCCTCACATTGGTCAGAGTTTCAGGCTTTATTTTTCCCATTGATTCCGCTCAGCTGTCATACATCGTGGTTTTAATTAATGATGATGAGACATAAGAGAAGAGAGACATAAGTGAAAATGTGCACTTTAATACTGACACCCACAGACATTGTCACCAAATATAAAACGAAGAGGTGAGACACTCTCATACATAGCCACAGTTCAGTTGTCAAGGCTTGTAAAAATCTATCTATTGAATCAATCAATCTATTAAAAAAAAAAAAAAAAAAAAAACGTTGGCTAGAATTATGTATTATAGGCTGAAATTATAGAGAGAAATAACAGATAAACTGAAACTGAAGTCAGATCATGAAGTGAATGAATGTTGATCTTTCTTTCGAGGTGTCAGTGCACAAATGAACAAAACAGACCTAATACAAAATACTATAAGATTGAAATATGGAAAAAATATCAGATGGTAATTTATGTCAATTTTCCTAACGGACAAACAGCTCTCCTTGATATTTCAGCATGCTTTCACTTTTGTATTCGACATGAAAATCACATTTATCGGTAGGAATGACATCCAGCCCTACTCAGAATTCTCTTTTTTATATAGCCGTATATATGGCAATTACATATCCATAATACACTGTGATATAGCCTGGTTCATTGGTTCGTTGGATCGTATTGCTTTCTCACTACAATCGATCCGCACCAGAGTTCCTTTCAATCGCGCCGAGACCTCATTCAGGCGATCTCAGACCGATTGTTTTGGCGCGGATCAGAGCACGATTGCGTGTTTCACACATGCCAAACAAACTGCGCTAACTGGGCAAACGAGCCAGGTTCAGAAACAAACGTCTAGGTGTGAAAGCACCCTTAATAAACATTCATTGTACAAAAAAAAAAACAACATACAAATAACAACAACAAACGGCGAAAAAAAAAAAATAATAATTCTCACAAATTTGTAACTCATATTTACTACTACAGGCTTCAACTCTTTTTATTTCCTGTTATGATTTACAAATTTGTTAGGTGACAGAATCACTAAAAAAATACAGTGGTGAACATTTTAAGTGGATCACAACCTTTCATCAAAGTTGTCCTTAAACTATTGAACAACACCCATTCTTGTCTCCTTGGACAATTTCGACAAACTTTTTTTTGATCCACTTCAAACATTGACAACATCATGAATCGATAAAAGTCTGATGAGGCTAATGTGGAGCAGCAAGTATCATAATAATCTTAAGCTTCATGTAACTCACTCCAGTTTTCCCTGGCCACAGAACTGTCCCATGCTGTCTGTGGGGTAAATCACCTTCCTCGGGTCACCGTGAGTCCAGGCTGAGAAACAAAGACAGAAATGACAATCATTAAACACACACAGAGCAGGACACAATAAGGGCCACCTTTAAAAATATAGACCCTTTTTCACATTTCCGGTTTCTCCGGTTATCAATGCTCAAAATGATGAGTAGAACCCATGAGAATAAATGATTAGAAACAATGACTTAACCGTAATATTTGGATTTAATTGTAACAATGGAGATTACAAAAATTTAGATGAAAACACTGCTGTAAAGGGTACCTATTATGTCCCTTTTTACAAAATGTAAAATAGGTCTCTGATCTCCCCAAGAGTGTTTGTGTGAAGTTTCAGCTCAAAATACACCATAAATAATGTTTTATAACTCGTTGAAACTGCCCCTTTGAGTTTTTGATCAAAATTGAGCCAAAAGTCCTTTTGAATTTAATTGAATTTTGAAAATGTGATTGCTGCTATGCTAAATTTTTACAAAATAAGGCATGGAGCACATTCAAAATGGATGCTTCTCACTCAGGGCTATTTATGCTAATGAGGGAGAGATAATGGACGGGGCTTTCCCCCTCTGATGACACTTACAAAGGGAGAATGTCAATCAAAAGTGTTTCTACAGACTATTTTTATCTAGTGTGATTAATGGTAAAAATGATATAATATGAAATAATTCTATTTTTCTATAGAGGCTGGCTATATTCGCACAGTTGCCACGAAAAAAAGATAAGTGATTTTTGCATAATAGATCCCCTTTAGAGATTCATTTGCGATCAAAAATGTTTCTCATACTGTAGGTTATAGTACAAGTATATGTAGGGAAATCTTGCTACTTTTTTCTTGCATGCATTTAGCAAAAAAAAAAAAAAAGAGATAAAAATGTTAATAATTTAATTTTTTTTTTACTGTAGTTTAGTTGTTACACAAAACATACGATGGTTTGATTTAATTAATGATTCCTCTAAGGAAATTTAAAGATATTTGAGGTTTTTTGAGCAAATTAGGGCTGGGCGAAATGACAAAAATCTCATATCACTGAAAACAATATATTATCATGATGTAGCACAATTTCTGTAAATCCAATCAATTAATAGTGTGTGTGTGTGTGTAATATATATATATATATTGACCACATGTCAACTACTTTTTATTTGTTTTATTTGAAGTATACACTCAGATATGTACTCATTCATATTTAACTTTGGGCAAATGTAAAATTTAGAAATATAAAACTAATATTAATAAAATATAAAACCCTTTTCAAAAGCTAACGATTACAGATCGAACATAAAAATAAAAAATATCGCTAAATAAAATGCAAAATGTAAACACTGATTGCAACTTTCTTACGATGCTGTTATTCATGTTTCTATCTTCATCCCCATAATGGTGTTTAATATTGTGCTTATATTATTTATGAAAAAGTATTACTGTAAGGGCAGCACAGCGGATCAGTGGGTAGCACTGTTGCCTCATAGCAAGAAGGTCGCTGGTTTGAGCCCCGGCTGGGTCAGTTGGCGTTTCTGTGTGAAGTTTGCATGTTCTCCCCATGTTGGCATGGGTTTCCTCCGGGTGCTCCGGTTTCCCCTCACACTCCAAAGACATGCGCTATAGGTGAATTGAATAAAACTAAAATTGACCGTAGTGTATGTGTGTGAATGAGAGTGTATGGATGTTTCCCAGTACTGGGTTGCAGCCGAAAAAGCATCCGCTGTGTAAAACATATGCTGGATAAGTTGGCTGTTCATTCCGCTTTGGCGACCCGTGATAATTAAAGGGACTAAGCCGAAGGAAAATGAATGAATGATTACAGTAAACAACATATTTTGTGACATATTTAGTAATGATAGAGCATAATATGAAACGATAGACTGTATATTGTACATATGATATACACAATCATATTGCACAGGCCTAGAGCAAATATTGATTTTGAAAAGTCTTGAATATCAAAAAAGAATAATTGCATCACCTGTACTCTAATACACACGCACGCACGCACACACAAAACACACTACAGTACATATAAAACTAAAAATCATTAAATATGTGCTTAGTGTGTTTGAACCAGTATCCCTATCCTACCTTTCAGAGCTGGTCCAGCATATGCCATCTACATATTGTCTTCTAGACATTTTTCCATCTAAAGTACTTAAACAGGTTTTTGACTCAGTGGGCCCTTGTATTTTATCATTTATTAATTACGGTCTCAATTCAGAGTCTGTTCCGACTGCGTTTAAGCATGCTGTGATTAGGCCCATCCGTAAGAAACCTAATCTTGATCCTGCCGTTTTATCTAATTTTAGACAAGTGTCCCATCTTCCCTTTTTATCTTAGATAAAGTTGTTTTTACACAGGTGCAATCTTGAAAAAAAAATCATATATTTGAGATGTTTCAGTCAGGTTTTAGATCACGTCACAGTACTGAATCTGCACTTCTTAAAGTACAAAATTATATTCTTTTGTCTATTGATGTTAAAAAAAAAACCTTACTGCTTCTTTTGATACTGTGGACCTCTCAGTCCTTCTGTCTCGCTTGGCCAATCAGGTTGGCCTACAGGGGCCTCTGTTAGATTGGTTCAGATCTTATTTAATTTGTCATAGTTTCTTCGTTATGAGTGGTGCACTTTTCCTTCTGCTCCATTGAATTCTGGTGTTCCACAAGGTTCAATTTTGGCATTATGCATGCTGCCGTTAGGGTCAAACATGATCAATCATAAAGTCTCCTTTTATCTGTATGCTGACGATGTTCAAATCTATCTCCCTGTTGCTTTAGACTCTTCAGGTACACCAGAATCTCTGCACAGACGTTTAGTTGACATCAAACTTTGGCTGCCACAGAACTTTCTTTCTCTGAACGAAGACAAAACAGAATGTATTGTGTTTGGCAACTCAAACCTACCTAAATGAGTTACCCACAAATTATCTTAGCTTTTCCCCATATTAGTGAATTGGACATTAAAATTTGATAAACAGGTTAGTTCAGTGATCAAGACAAGCTTTTTCCAGCTTCGCCTTCTTGCCAAAGTCAAGCCATTTCTGAGCCAGCATGATCTAGAGAAAGCCATTCATGCTTTTATCAGCTCTCGTCTGGATTATTGCAATGCACTTTATGTTGGAATTAACCAAACCTTATTTCATCGGTTACAACTGGTGCAAAATGCTGCGCTCGCATGCTGACAAATAGTCGCAAACATGAGCACATCACACCTGTCCTTTGCTCTCTTCACTGGCTCCCTGTTAAATTCAGAATGGATTTTAAACTACTGTTGTTTGTTTTTAATGCAGTTAATGGACTTGCACTTTCATATTTATGTGAGATTTTAAAGGTTCACAAGCCGAACAGGGTCCTACGATCAGGCCAGTTGTTGCTGGAAGTCCCCAGATCCAAGTATAAACAATGAGGTGATCGTTCTTTTGCAGGGACGGGACCAAAACTATGGAATACCCTCCCTTTAGAACGTCGCATCATCACGAACATGGCACTGTTTAAACTTAAAAACTTATGTGTTTAGACTTGCTTTTGATATTCGGTAGTGCAAAATGCTGTTTTATTGACACTTGTGTTCATACCATCTTATGTGTTTTAATGTTTAATTTTGTTTTTAATACTGTAAAGCAATTTGGGCAGCTTTCTGGTTGTAATAGGGTGCTATATAAATAAAGTTAGATTTTTTTTATTGATTTGAAATAATAGCAAGTCTTTAACACAACTGCAGACCGACTTACCCAGTATTCCCACAGCAAGGTAGCCCACGATGGCCACGATGAAGATGATGCAGCAAACAATGTCTGTACATCCTCTGTGGTGCAGAAACAAACAGTCAATTATAAAAATGCATTAAAATAGTTTATCCAAAGGATGTTAATCTACAGAATGTAGAGTGAAAAGTAACTAAGGATTAAAAATGTGTAAATTAAGCCCATATTACTAAAAGAAAAATGCCTTTCATGGCTGACACAAGTGCTGTGTATGAGCGGAATGTAAAATCCTATTTAGGCTATTTAGAGTTTTATACCCACACTGCAAAACACGCATGACAGCAATTGCAGCGTTATGCACGTGACATTTGCAGTAAAACTCACACCATAAATTCACAGTGAAAGTATATGTTAACATTAGATTGAAACATCTATTTTATATATTTTTATATATTTTCCAAAACAACTAACCAGTTATTACGGGATCAGAAAAATATCTGTTCAACTTTTTTAGATTTTAAATGAGGGAAATAAACATGCGGATGTGACCAAAGACGTTTGCGAGTTTGCAGTATACAACATACTTTGCAGAAATTCTGTGAAATAAACTGCACAACCCAAAAAAACAATGCTAATCTAAAGGATAAGAGTTGACTCGCTATAAAATGAAAATGATTGATTTTTTTTTATTTAACATTTTTGCATTTCTGAGGGAAAAGCCTTGTTATGGATGTGACAGCTCTCCGTTATGGATGTGACTGATGTGAAATTGGCACTTGTGTGACTTTGGTAAATCAAATACAGTAGTTTAAAAACACTGACAGAGACAATGAGTATTTTAGAGTACTGTAAAATACAAGCCTACACAAAAAAACAAAACAAACCAAAAAAAACCAAAAAACACTCATGCAAAAATATAAAAAAAAAAAAAAAAGAGTTTTGCTATTTTGGTGAAAGCTTAATTTTTTAAGATTTGCATGCTCATCAGCTCTTTTCTTACCTGTTTTGGATGGGCCCTTTGAAAGCGGGGTCGAACTTCCTGGGCTCTCCTGTGAAAACAACAGGGAAAAACAAATCAACACTCCAGATATCTTTTAGATCACAAAAGAAGTGTGCTTGCAAAAATGTCACTGAAGGAAACCCATAACTAAGGGCTCATTCACACCAAACGTGTCTTTGCTTTTAAAATGAGGGCATTTAGACAGAACAGAACAGAAACTTTCATAGGTTGCCCCGCCTCTGAGCTCTTCTGATTGGTCCACTGCATTGGATCTGACAGTGATGAGCTGCATTATGTGTAAAATTTGAAGACCTTCTTTTGCTGCACTTCGACTGAAAACTACAACCAAAGGCCATACAGTGTGGCATTGTAGCAGTATTTTGTAGTTAGCGCTACAGCCTGCGTTTACAACAGTGTAGGTAGAACTCCAGTAGATGGTGCAACTAGATTGTATCAGGGAAAAAGATGGTGGCCCCGTAGTCCAAAACATGTTTTTTGTAATGTAAATCTGTCATTTTTTATTTCAACATATTTCACAAAGTGTCCTCGTTTACATTATTTTAGGGCATAATACCAAAGGTTCTCTTTAACTTGACACAAAGTCTAAAATGCGCAGTGTTTCAAAAGACAGAACACACACACATCTGTCAAGCGTGTGCCCCTCATAAGGCATAAATCTAAACATCAGTCTTGAGTTTCCACAATCAAGCACAATATATTTGCTTAAATAATGCATGGATGACTCATTAAAGCACATGCCTGGGGCCTGTACAATGGAGCTGGATTAGCTGTCTAGCCTGTTAAGTTTACGTTCAGTTTGCACCAATTCTGGGTTTTAGGTACCATAACGGCTGACCCATAATGCCATTGGCAACAAAGAGTGATTAAACGTCCCGTGAAGTGCTTTGAAATGTGCATTTCTATTTAATGTTTTGACGTAATCTCAACTAAACACGAAGAGAGGGCAGGACAGAGTGTAGCTGCTCCCCTTTAAAAAAAACAGCCAATAGCGTTTGGTTTTATCACAGCCTTGCTAGTGAGTGGTTAAGTTCAAGCGCATCAAATAAAAAGCACATGAGAAGCATCTTGAAGGCGGCGGGGCATGTCAGATACTCGAGAGTATTTGATTGGTCAAGCTTTGTTGAGAAACTGAATATTGAGGTGTGAGATGAGTTGAATAAAACTGTTGATCCAATTAATGACAAACTACAAACTCTACATGTTTATACTGATACCAACATCTAAAAAACTTTATTTCATGGGACCTTTAAAGTTGAGCTGCTTTTATTTTACCTAAAACCCAAGATGGGTCAAAATAAACTGAAACTTAACTAGCTAGCCAGCTAATCCAGCTCCATGGTGCGGGACCCATGGAAAATAACATTAAAGTTTGCATTAAATCAAAATTCACTTTGATTACTACTTTAATTTGTCAGACTGACAGCTTGAGCAAAATATGCTTAGCCAGGACCCTCCAACTGTTAGTTTGCAGTGATGTGAGGAGGAGTGCAAAAATAAAGCCCCGCCCTTTACTGAATATTCAGTTTCAGTTGGGGATACATCATTTTGAAATAAAAGTCTGCAGCAACTTCAGGTTCATGCTCACTTAAAAAAAAAAAAAAATAAATAAATAAATAAATAAAATCAGCACACTGCCACTGTAGTTCTCCAAAAACAGATTTAAATTAAACCACACATTAAATATTCTGTCTCCCAGGGGTAACTTGGGTATTTATTTTAAATATTATTTGTAATTGTATGTTAAATGTTTAACATACAATTTTATAAATTTGTTCTATTTTTTTTCTTGTTCGCTTAAGCCGCAGTCACAATAGAGTTTGAGCATGCGAAATTCTGTCGCACAGCGCTTTGAAAAGGGGCGGGATTAAACAAGATGATTAGGCATTAAAACAAAGCCAGCAATTGGTTCATGTTTCTGTACAGAGAGGTCATGTTTTTATCTTCGATTGGTCTCACGCAGTCCCATGATGCGATTTTGCCGGTCAAAGATATCTTGAGTTCTCGTTTCCTGTGTGACCTGATGAAGACCGTGTAGGTTGAAACGTTGTCACATTAATCTGTTTCTGAGAGCTAAAGTGGCAGTGTGCAGATTTATTTACTTTTTCTAACGTGTTTGGCTTGATCAAGCACCCGACTTCAAGAATCTCCTAGATGTGTACACACTGATGATCACAATTACATTTATAATGGAACAAATGAGCTGACTGCATTTGTTGTATTGCTTGAACATTCAAATTTGCCATTTGAACAGTATTAATTTAACACTTTTCAATACTTTTGTTGCCACTTAAAGTGATAGTTCACCAAAAATGAAAATGACCATGATTTACTCCACTTGCTCCAAACCGGTTTGTGTTTCTTTCTTCTGTTGAACACAAAGGAAGATATTCTGAGGAATGTTGGAAAAAACAGCCATTGACTTCCATGGTATATTTTGTTCCTACTATGGAAGTCAGTAGCTATGTTTCCATTCACCTATTTTCATGCGCATTTTGAATATGCACATAAAAAACAGTTGATGGAAACGCCAAGATGCACATACTAGGGCTGCACGATATTGGAAAATTCTAACGTTGCAATATTTTTTTTTCTCTGCGATTATAAATTGCGATATGAATATCATTTCACCAGATGGCTTAAATAGCATTTGGAAAGTCATTAATTGATTGGGATAGTTTTGTAGGAGAGTTAATTATGTATAGGTCTATATATTATTTTCTATACACATAATTATATACATGGAATTAAAGTGAAATAAGCAGTGCTTTATGGTTTTCTGGGGAGTTTAATAATATTCAGGTAGATATATTGAATAATTATAGTAATTAAGTAATTATAATTACAAATGGTACGATTTCTTGTGCCTGAATGCTTTAAACATTATAAAAACGCTCACACAGTCACAGGCCTTAAAAACACATACAATTGACAAACTTTCACTCTATTGTGGTTCAGTTCTGCAGTAACTCAGCACAAGTCTCATGTGTTTTGATCTGTAGTTCCTGGTATAATGAACTATAAATAAACTGTAATGCTAACTCAACATTGCATATCTTTGCGATGTGACTATTGCAGATTCACACATTGCAATATCGATGCTGAAACGATATATTCTGCAGCCCTAGCACATACATTTTAAAATTGTGCATAAGAAACATGTGCATAACTGAATAGGATAAACTTTTTATTCGCAAAAAAAAAAAAAAAAAAAAAAAAATGCATAAACTACGATAAAAACACTTTTACCAAACAAATTCCAGTATGCGCATTAAAAATAGTCATCATGTGATGATAAAATTGTGTGTGAATGGACAAATCAGCAGGCGGAGCACATTGTAAAACATCTGAAATGTTGTTTTGGTCATTCTAAAATGCCGTAACCATTTCAGTATTAGTGTTATTATATTAATAATGACCTCCAGAACTGTCAAGAGCATCTGTGCTCTGCGTCTCAGGCCTTCAAACGCCACCACGCACTCGTTCATTGCATGTCATATTGTCTTCTGAGGCACAAGTCTTTTATTAAACAAAGAAAAGATTCCCGCAGCTTCTCCTACCGCAGCAAATTCCATTTTTACTTCTGATATTTGCCACCAGTTAATTAGGAAGTGAAGATTTTGACTCACTGGATGGAAACGCTGCTTTATTCGCACGCCTTTTATGAGATATTCCAGTTTTGTGCATAAATTTAATTCACATCTCGGAACTGGATGGAAAGAAATGGATGGAAGCATAGCTAATGGCTGCTTTTTCCAACATTCCTCAGAATATTTTGCTTGGTGTTCAACAGAAGAAAACAAAATCATAAATGTTTAAAACCACTCGAGTGAGTAAATGGTGACGAAAAATTACATTAAAACCCAGTGAGTCAGCAAGACAGTAAAGCCACCTAGCAACCATTCAAACCACCCTAGCAACACATAGGAATGTGGTTAACATGACTCAGCACATCCTAGCATTTTTGCTGACCTCTGCGTGGCTGAACACCACTCACATGGGCATGGTAAAATAATTAAAGACCTGTGCAAGAAATGACAAAACCTCACACGCATGATGTTTTCAGAAATATTTCATAATATTAATGAAACCTCCCATCAATCACGAAATGGAGAAGTAAGAGAGAGCTTTCCCATGCAGCACTGCTTTTAATTACTGTACATTTGTTGCTGCTTGTCTAGGCCATGGGGAATGCTCCTAAAATAAATCAGTCACATGGTGTAAACGTTGTGCTGAACAGAAAGTAACCAAGCCGTCCTGTTAACTTAATTCAGTTCTACTAATAACTGAGCAGTTGGATTTTGATCCATATGTCGCACTTAATGCGTGTTTTAGAGTCAATCCAAATGAAACTTTTTTTTATTTGGCACATTTTATGCAAGTATTTAACAAACATATAACATATTTACTTGTATAGACAGATATAATTTTCTAAACATGAACAAAATGTATTATCTGGTCTCTCTCTCATTTTTCAAACCACTTTAAAACTGGTTTCAGTTCCCTCAATGAAAACATAGGCAGACATATGCTTTGATATTTTTGGATCTAATATATTGTGTGTGTTTGTATGCTGAGCTTTTTGTGGCCACTGTACTTCCATTATGTAAACTGCTATGAACCAATAAGAACAGATGTGCAAATGCTTTTATTCGCCAACCGCAGAGAACTCTTGTGGAAAAAGCTGGTATGCCTTTCCTTTTACTGTGAGAAAACATCTTATGTGTTACGACTGGAACAGTAAATCTGCTCTGTTTTGTCACAGTGAATAATAAAAACATGCATAAATATAGTTTACATAAAAAGATTTATTGATTATAATTAGGGAAGCTCGAAAATGTTTGCTACTGGAAATTTAACCAGAACAGCAAGTTTCAGTTTCGGGTGAAATGGTTTTTAAAGACCTAACATGTTGACCGCAACAGTGAAAATAAATGTTTATTCACTTTATATAAATTACACACTCCAGAGAAACACTAGTTAATTTCTCATCACTTTTAATCAACACTGATATGGATTCTAAAACATACAGTTATTTTTAGTCTGTGCCATTTTCTGTCAGTAAATGTTTGTAGTAAACATCTGGCAACCAACAGCATGGAAATTCAAGTGCACATAATCTCTCAAACAGTGTTTTACTATGGAAAGATGTCAGTTAAACATCTTGTAAACATAAATGACACTTTTACATCAGCAAAGCCGTTTGATGTCAATATATCATTGGTTAACTAGAAAAAGGCAACTCAAAAGAACAGCATTTTGATAAATATATGCACTGCACATTAAATATATTCAGTTTTTACTGAATAAATCATTTTACAAGTGAATATTTCACCAACAAATTGGAATAAAAACAGGTATGCTTTAAATTGTTTTTAATTGGGACCAAACAAGGCCAATAACGCATTTGCTTTTTGTTGGTGCTAATTCTTTGGCTTCAGCTTGGTGAGTACTTGGCTTAAGGCCAACTTGGACAGCAAGGCATTGCATGACTCACCTAGTCAAGGGTACCCAAGTCTGACCCTTGTTCCATTCATTCATTCATTCTCCTTCGGCTTAGTCCCTTTATTCATCAGCAGAATGAACCGCCAACTTATCCAGCATATGTTTTACACAGCGGATGCTCTTCTGCAACCCAGTGCTGGGAAACACCCATACACTCATTCACAAACACACTTATACACTACGGCAAATTTAGTTCATGTCTTTGGACTATGGGGGAAACCGGAGCACCTGGAGGAAACCTATGCGAACATCTCCATACACAGAAATGTCAACTGGCCCAGCCGGGACTCAAACAAGCAACCATCTTGCCGTGAAGCGACAGTGCTAACCACTGAGCCACCCCTACTGCTTTAACTTATTTTTAATAAGTTTATCCGTTTTTTTTAAGTTATACCAAGTTTAACTTAATATTTTTAGTCACTTTTATTGGTGTAATTTGACATGACTAGAAAAGTTCATTTGATCCTAAACAAAAAACAAAGCAGCAAGACTTTCTTACAATGTACCTGTAAGCAATAAAATCTGAGAGGGTGAATAAATAAGAATTAAATCTACAAAACATCAAACACCCACTCAAATCTAATAATTCTTAAGCCATATAAATATTTGAGTGAGATCAATTAAAAGAGGTAATGCGTATAATAATGCATTCATGTTCATTTACTCTGTTGCTTATAGAGAGACAGTAAGACCGTCTTAATACTGTATTACTTTCAAACTATCTAGTAAAATATTTTGTACTGTCATTACGGCAAGGACAAAAAAATTAGTTATAAGAAATAAGTTATTAAATCTGTTATGTCAAAATCTGTCTATTAAACAACACTTTTTAATTCACAGGAGGGTTAATAATGTTGTCTTCAGCTCCTAAATTAGTTAGCTATGGCATGTCTTCACAATAATTTCTTTCTTCTGAGGATTGCTGACATTTAGGCGATTCCCCCAGCACATAATGGGAAGATACATGGGAAATTCTGCTGTGGCATCTGACTGTAAACATCCACACCCTTCTCTGAGACAGACATGCAAAGACTGAGTGCTTTAGTTCCCATACATGCCGGAGTATAGTGCAGACAAAGCCATATTACCGTAATGCAGTTTAAACACACTTCTGTCGATGGACTGAATGAATGCAAATAATGGCTAATGGCATGAAAGCAAACCGTTGTGCCATTAGAGCAGCTTCAGGAGACACACAAAACTAAAAAGGTCTCAATGAGATCTCCTAAACAGGCTGATATTTTGGTTTTCTGATGTATAGTGATAATATAACTTCACTAAAGATGACTATTTGGAAAGAATCCAGAATTTTATTTATTTATTGAGTGGGATGATTTTGTAGGAGAGTGCATGTGCATAAAATAATTAATGTTTTTTAGAAAACATTTTATATTTATCATAGTCTGCTTAATAGTTATGAGTTGTTGTTGTTTTAATGGGAGATATAGTTTTTTTTATTTATATATTTTTAGAAGAATAACTATTACTTTCATTTGTTTAATAACGTTTGTATAATAAAAGATATATTCACACTGTTCACACAAAATTGGAATTTGTGTTATATATATATATATATAAATAAATAAAGCCTCCACAATATATCGTTTGAGCATCGATATCGCAATGTATCGCAATAGTCACATCGCAAGACATGCAATGTTGAGTTAGGATTATAGATGACCAGAAACCACAGGTCAAAACACACAAGATTTGTGAAGACACTGCAGAACTGAATCGTAATAGAGTGAAAGTTTATCATCTGCATAGGTTTTAGGGCCTGTGACTGTGTGAGCATTTGAAGAGAGTTTAAAGCATTTTAGTAGTGCATAATAAGTTTTATAAAGATTAATTTTATTACGTTATTTATATAGTGACGACTATACAGTGCTATTTTACATTTGATTATTCCATTTCTGTACCTGAATAATGTTGCTCTCTCCAGAAAACCATGAAGAACAGTTTATTTCACTTTAATATTTCCTCAGTTGTGTTTATTCATCACTGTAGTTTATGTATAGTTATAGTAAATTGCATAAAAATATTTTTATACTTCACTCCCCTACAAAACCATCCCAAGTAATGACTTTGCAAATAGAGCCATTCAGGTCATCCAGTGAAATTATATTGCAATAGAGAATTTGCAGAGAAAAAAATAATAACAATGTAAATCTTTTCAATATCGTAAGAGCCCTAATACAAAATTATACAAAATAAAATAAAACACATTTATGCACAAATTAGATGAAATAGAATGAATAGAAAACAGATGAAAACTTTATTAAACAACGCTGTATAGTTTTCTATAAGAGAGTCTAACAGAATTGAAGCACAGAAATTCAATTATCAAATCTAAAAATAGCACTGTATAGTCGTCATTATATAAATAAATGGCAAACTTGATCATTTCTAGTGCCCAAATGCTTTAAATTAGCTTGAAATCATAGTCACAGGCCTTAAAAAAACATCCAAATAACAGTCTTTCACACTATTAGGCCTGTCACAATTATCAATATATTGACTTATCCTGAAATACTTGGACATGACCTCAATCATTTTTGGTGCTGCAATAAATATTTACAAATTCACAAATATAGTTAAAGCCATTTAGCCATTTACATTTTCATTAGGGCTGAACAATACATCGGTATCGCATTGCGTGTATCCACAATAGTCACATTGCAAAATTTGATTGTTTAATAAAGATCAAAAGATTTTAAATTATTTATACAACGATGACCATGTAATTTTACGTTTCATTGTCCTTGATTACTTTTACACCCCATACATAAAGCACTGTTTATTAAGCTTTTATTTTTGCTTTTTCGTATTTATATATGCTTGTAATTTATTATATTTTATGCCGATGCACTGCAAAGAAAAAGATTTAATTATGCCAGTTGATCTAAATGAAATCTTCCCAATAAAAAAAAAATAAAAATAAAAATAAATAAATAAATAAAAATAAAAAAAATCACCTGGTGATATTATATTCATATCGCAATACATATTGCAGCAAAACAAAATATCGCAATGTCAGATTTTTCCAATATCATGCAGCCCTAATTTCCATTCTACCACACCGGTTTCAAAGTTTATAACTGGAGATTTAATAGTGTATAATAGGACCTTTTAACATCAACCTATTTAACATCTAAATTACAAAACTACCTTAAAATTGGGAAATCTTTGTCCCTGGAAAGTGTTTATGGCTTTTTACATTACTATGCTGTTTTATTACAATAACATAATCAGTGGCATGAAATGATCTCAATAATATCGTAACAGTTTCTGTGACAATTTATCACATAACAAAAATTCTTGATCGTGACAGACCTAAACACGACTAGATTAAAGTTAAACTTTGCAATGACTCCCCAAATCACGTGTTCTGAACTGTGGTTCCTTGGATAATTATAATCCCAACTTAACATTGTGACCATTGAAGATTCACACACATTGATGCTAAAAAAATTGCGCAGCCCTACTGAAAGTAAACGAAAAAAACTATTTGAAATAACTACACAAACGAACATACTAGCACAGCTTTAGTGTTAAGTTACTCAATGAGATTTTCAAAGGGCTTGTCGACATGCCGAAAACAAGAAAATGCATGCACGAGGAGATACCATCATCTAGTGACGTTACCGCTCTTTTTGGAAGAACCGTCCTCTCCACACATCCTGATGTTTATCTGATGATACGATAAATAATCCTTCCTCACTGTTAAGTTACACAGTCCTTCAGCCCACTATCTGACTAACTTCCTGATTTGATTCGGAGGAACAGCCCGATACTGTTGAAAACTGGTTCAACCAGTCTCTCAAACAACTGCAAGCTAAGCTCAACACCCCCTTTCAAACAAGAAAATATTGAATGTCCCTCATTTGATCAGTTTTGTGAGCTGGGCGTGATGGCAGTGGCGTTCATTCAGCTATTTACACTCATTTTGCCTGGAGATTTTGCAAAGCAACTTTGTTTATAAATTATAATTTTTATATAAATTATACAACAAGTTAAGCAAGTTAGCAATGTTTTGACTTCATTGTTTACGCTATGCAAAATGTTGCAATAGACAAAAATACATTGTATGGGTCAAAATTATTAATTTTTCTTTTATGCCAAAAATTATTAGAATATTAATGTATATTATATGACATAACTTATATGCTACATATATAGAATATTAAACATTTTGCAAACATCCTACTTTATTAATTATGATGAAAAAATTATTATTAATGGAGCAGTAGGGAATCTGCCAAAATACCATCCGTTAGCATAATAGCTTTGAAAACACAGTCCCTCCCCTGCCATCCAAAGTCACGCCTCCCGAAAATCACGAAAGCCCACCGTGAAGATGACAGTAGACAATCCAATAGATCAATGGTCTCATACTCAATTCCTGGAGGGCAACAGCTCTGCATAGTTTAGCTCCAACCACCTCCAATTCACACCTGCTTAACAGTCTCTATAGTAGTTTTGAACACACTGATTAGTTGGATCAGCTGTGTTTGATTGGGGTTTGAGCAAAACTGTGCAGAGCTGCGGCCCTCCAGGAAACCAGTTTGACACCTATGCACTAGATCATGTCATTCGCCAGTTAGAAAACTTTATAGTACTTTATATTACTACAATTCTGAACCAAAAACTGTATTATATCTAGCAGGTTTTCAGTTGTGTGTAGTTAGCAAGCAAAACGTGACATAATGTGCAATATTTCATGCATGCAAGGATCACTGGTCTCACTCTCTCACACGCTTTGTCCTAAAGCAACTATATGGTGCTTGGCCGACAGGGTGCAGGACTTAACCACACTTACATGCTATTTCAGACCGAATATTCAAAGTAGCATGGTAAACAATTTAGGGACCGCGTCACAGGTTGTTATTGTTAAAAAATTAACCAATGTGAATATAAAAAGCAACTTCACCTCAGTAAAGCAGGCAAGGTGAAGATTTCAGTGACTGAACAACACTTCTGTGCATATAACCCATTCATAACACAACACAATCTACATCAGCTTTGTGTGACAAATAGTTGTAAAACATAACATTACCTGTCTAAAAGAAATACTTCAGCCATGGTGTCGTCCCTCCTCCAGCATGCAAAAGTAACTCCAATATTGATTCAGGATTTTAAAAAGTTTTGATTCTGCATTTGATTTTACTGCTGTGACTCCTGTGTGCATGTGAATACGGTGAATCAGTCTGCATGAACAGGGATGCGCAGATGTGCAAATCTACATTTGCTAGACAGTTTGGGCTACTTATCAGAATTGTGGTAATTATTGGCCTGACAAATTTTGATTGGATGAACAGTTTTTTAGTCGTATGCCTTACCCAGAATATTAATATAAATACATTTAGATCATTTACTTTAATCATTACTATTGGAATGTGGAGACTTTTAACCAGCACAACAACAAAAAAACAGAAAATCACCCACTGCACATTGCCAAGCACTTCATTTAAACACAATATTTAGATTTCTCAATATGTTTTTGCATCCTATTCACCATTTTAAGTTGTTGTAGCCTTGCTAAATATTGTCCGATCCTAACAAATCATAAATGGAAAAAAAAAAATGAATGGAAAGTTCCCATTTTCCATTATGATTTGTCAGCATTGGACAATATTTAGCCAGGCTACATCAACTTAAAATGGTGAATAGGATACAAAAAAACTAAAACCTAAATATTGTGCTTAGCAATGCACATTAATAATCATTATTAATCATAATAAATATATAAAAGTTTTTAAAAAGTAACAAATTATGACTTTTAATCTTTTAGGATGATTTGATTGATAAAAGTTTAAACAACATGTAAAAACAATTTGATCCGACTTAATATGTATTACAGTGCTGCATGAGATTAACACAAATATAAGATCCGTTTCAGGTCACAGCCTGCATTCAGCGTAGGCTTATCAGTGTAAATCAAGCACATAAACAAGGTTTATCCTGCATAGAGAATGAGGGGCATCTGTTAAATTTAGTGCTGCTTCTGGCTGTTGGCAGATTTAATGCCATTTTTAAAACATTATTTCCTGTACAACTAGCTGAAATAAACTCATTATGCATTTAGGGCTGGGCGTTGTCAACAAATAAGGCATTATATGATATCCAATGTAAAACAGGCAGATGAACAATAACATTACAGCAATACATGTACTGCGTGTATGAGTGTGTGT